>JARHVA010006645.1:145000-300000 GCA_037957365.1 Torreya grandis | reverse complement strand
TTCATCATCATCCTCTTGAGATATCATGTAGGTAAGAGACACATATTTTTCCATAATATAAATTATGAGGTTATTATAATATTTGGGTGCCATGAGCATTAAAAGATACATAAGTGTATTACTACCTCAAATTCATCCTTGTAATTTCTCATATAGGTTAAATATGTTGATTTATTAAGTAAATTATTTATTTGATGCACTAAATAGGTGAGGTCTAGTATGAATCTTATAATGGCCCACAAATTTCCTTGGAATATCCTAATCTTTGACTCATTATTATGGGGATCATGTCTAAAATTATGTAACTTTTGGTGGGATAAATATCAATTCTATACTAGGAGATAATTTAGACGAGGATTTTTTGACCTGTAACTCTAAACACACACTTATCAAGGTTGATATAAATAATTTATTCAATTAGATGCATGAGTATAATGTGTAACACTCCTAGATTTTCAACCCTTAAATTCACATTTCCTAGAATATCATCTATGTATACATCCACTATATTATGAATACGATCATGAAAAATGTGGATCATGGGCCTCTGATGTAATACTCCAATTTTTAAGGCTAAAATGCATGACCACATAATATAAAGTCCCCCATGATGTGGTGAAGGTTTTTATATTTGATGTTCATCAAAAATGAAGTCTTGAGTATATCTAAAGAAAACATCCATGTGTAGATGATATTTTTTGATTATGTAGCACCTTAGTCTTGTACACTTGGAAAAATCAAACGTTAGTTGTTCCTCTTAGTTATACACATGCATTTTTTCTAGAAACCTCACATATGATCTACCTTATGCCCCTTGGCCAATCTCTTATTCTAACAAGTCTTATATTGAGGACAAATCCATCTTTTCTTTATTAGAATGCTTAAAGTGTACATATCTTACACCTTTGTAAGTCCTCAGCCTATAATTGGTTTGATACTCCTTGAACATTAATGTTTGGGACAAATAGTAGTGTAAAATTTATTGTCCTACCTTGATGAAAGTTTTTAATGCCTTAAATTCATCCAGTTTAAAAATGAAACATATCCTAATGGTTTTCCTAAGTGGTTTACTGTGAGATATCTCTTGATAGGATTGACATAAATACAATATCAACCCTCATTTATTCCCCATGTAGAAGTTAGACCAAATATACCAAGGCACTTCCCAAAATCACTCTATCAAGCATTAAATTTATCAAATATTCCTTATTTCCATATAAGTCATAGGTAAAAAATATCTATAGGTTTAAAGTAATAAAACATTAGTAATAAATTCTTATTTTACAAGTAATAATCTAGATTATTATTTTATACACATTGCATGTTTAACATACAAACCAACACATATGAGATAACTACATGATTTTTACACCCTATTTTGGAGTTTTGGATATGTAGGTAACACCATTTGATTTTGAGGTCATTGGGGTTAGCTTCACACCATGTACCCATTAACCCATTTTTACCCAAGGTTATATTAGAGATAGAAAGTTAGGGTTTTTACATTTCACAAGGAGTGATAGTCCATGAATTATATCTAAAATCACTAAAATGAAGGTGAAGTAAAGCCTAGAAGCATCTATGTGGTCACATCCTATTTCACTAGATATTCCATACATGACACTAGCATTAAACCCATATAATAACATCAACAAAACCATCTCTTATCTATATTATTATTTAAAGAGATAGAGGCACTAGTGTTAGAGGTACAATCAGTGAGAGGGGGGGTCAATCAGTGGTGACAAATATTCCAATTTAATTTCTAAACCCTTCAAACACTTAAGCACTCAATACAACCATTCATGAAGCATACAAGATGTTTATAGTAATGAACAATGAATATAATGCAAGATCACACAAACAACACAAGATATATGTGGTAAAACCTCTTAGGAAATAAAACCCACTCTCAAGTTTTAAAATACATGGACTAATTATCCTATAAGATGATTACAAACATGAGACTGGTCAAGTCCTTCTGACTAGAATTTAATGAAACACTTATTTCATAAGGAGCACCTTCTCCTAGGATGATCAAGTCCTTCTAACCAGTTGTTAGTCAAGTCCTTTTGACTAGCTTTAATGAAATACCTATTTCATAAGGATCACCTACCCCTAAGAATATCAATTCCTTTAGACCTAGATGTTGAGTTCCCTCCCAACACCTATGAAATGAACATCTCTTGATCACTAATTACCTACCGATATGATGGATATATAATGTATATAATGTCTCTTCAACTATGCACACTACATAGTCCACACTCTAATCTACCTCTTAAATAAAACACCAATATCACATAAACATCATCTATCCTTTGCTCACATTTAAGGCATCTGAGACATCCTTTTGGATCACTCTAGACCTCTTCACTCATCGTCAATCTTCAAACCTATAAGAGAATTGTTATGAAATCAAAAATGCAACCTACAAGTCATACACAGTCATTAACCTAATCTATTATTCAATCCATCTAGTATGTAGCCATAGTTTCTTATTTCCTTTTCTCTACACTTATCACACATAACTCTTCTCTCAAGTCTCTCAGATCTATTCAACAAGCCTATAAACCATCAAATTTGGTTTCACCTTTTATAGTCTTCATGATTATTATCTTCTTGGTCAGCATTTAGAATTTCCTTAACCCTTAATTCACTTATCATATGAATACATATCTCAATACCATTCTCATATCTTAGCCATAGCATCTATAGGTCAATCTTAAGTAGCTACACCTTTCAATTAGCCCTTAGTAGCCCTTATAGGTCTCATGCAGACCTATTCACCCATTTAGCACTCCATCAAGAAATTTAGAAACAAAGGACCACTTAAAAAAGTATAGGTCCACTCCAAATTACCCCTTAGACATCCTCAAATTATCATAAACATCACAACACTCATCTATATATGCTTAATCTACTCAAACATTAGCCTTGTACACAAAAACACCATGAAAGAACAAATAGTCAAATTCTAAGCATTTATTCATTTATAATATGGATTATTCAAACCTATAAAGTCTATATAGATCATTATTAGAGAGTATACAACACTCTTCAATAGCTAATTCCCATTTTAACATCCAAATACCAATACAACAACTCAAAATATCCTTCTCGAGTCACTTATATACTATGGCCAAACGCACAATAAAATTTAGAGATAAATAAATTTGATTGTAAAAAAATTAAAACATTATAAATATTTTATCTAGATGATCTTCAAAGTCATATACAACTTTTATTTTCACTACACCTTCATATTCATCCTAGATCAAAATTTATGGCTCAAACACTGCAAACTGGTTTTTTCCTTTGGTAAATTCAAATGCCAATGGTCACAGTTAAACATAAAACATGTTTTCAACATATCATGGCATTTAATATCTTGAATTAATATTCATCATTTATATCCTTCAAAATTATCTCTATCTTTACCTTTTCTTACTATTTAAACATCAAGCACTTATCATTATCTCTCTATTTCCTGACAATTTGGAACAAACACGCTCCATTGATCTCAGTGGATTAAATATGTATTTATCTTTTAGTGCTCACCTTATATCTAAGAAATGAGTTCCTATTATTATTCCACTTGGAATCTCTACATGCCTTCTGCACATTTTACTCTTTGACTTTGATTCACACCATTGGTCTTTTGATAGTACAAAAACTTGTGAATCATTGATCTTTTGTCCAAGCTCTATGAACATGACACTTGTCACTAGTGTGTTAATTCTTTGAAATATTTAATTTTATTTGCACCATTGGATCAATATATATTATTTAATGTGAACCATTATATCTACTAACTAGTGACCTCAAACTTTAGCATGTTTAAACTTGATGGTCTCTGGCCTGATACAATCTACAAGAGTAACTTTGAAGCTTTATAACTTGAGTTAGAAAACACTTCAAGAGTCCAAATTTTTATAGGACCTTCTTGGAACTATATAAATTATATCCATGAAATCATTTGGCCTTAATTTAATTTTTAAGTACCATAAATAAATGATTAAATTCACTAGTTCATCTATATCTAGATGATGTGCAATAAAAGTCTGGCTAAGTATGGGAACATATTAAATCTAACTGAGAAGCCAAATTTACCACTTAATGAATTTTGATGCACTCAATCACATGACATAAAATTTGAACCATATGATCTTCTCACATATGGGAATAATCCATATATAAATATTCTCTTGGAACCTTTACACATGTGAAATATTTTAGACCCATCACTAATCATGCTAAAACTGAAGATCAACCAAGCCTACTTCAAGCATACTAGGATAAACACACTGCATACATTGTCATTAATATTTATACTATAAATAATCTTAATACACTCACCTAGAAACCTCCATTACATCACTAAAAACTCTCCAATAATCTCCCCCTTTGTCATTGATGTCAACACTCATCATACAACTCACCTTCCTTCTCTCTCTTCAAACACTCTCATAATAGGAACCTTCTTCCCCTTTGACACAATGAAAAAGTGGGAGAAAACTGATCTTGTGGACCTAAAAATACCACTGATAGGAGAGAAAATTTGATACAAACTCCCCCTTACCTTGAGTCTACCTCTTATTTCTTTGACAACTTTATCTTGATATATGTCAACACTCTTTTCAACCAAGTACTACAAATAATGAATAAATAACACACAAAAGCACTTAAATATAATTTAACTCACCAAGAAACACTTGATAGGGACTCCCCCTAATATATTTTATTCATTTCACCTCTTGATCATCTTCAAATCTCCATACACCATGAAGAACCACCACATAGGCTTACTAGCCTTCTCTCTCAATCCACCTCAAGGATACCCAAAAAAAATCATGCCACTCAAAAAATAAGAAAATTTATCTAAACCAACCTAATAACTCACCTTGGAACACTCATGTCTTTATATTTTGGATAAACTGAGTAAAAATATCAAATCTTCACACTAGGCATGTCTAAACTCCTTATACCCCTACCTACAATTTGAAAATCCCACAAATTTCATTAGACATACTTTAAAAACCTAAAACTTCATATATATATAACTCTCATATACCCCCTTAATCACACCAATTTAAATCACATATCTCCTCCTCTACAACATACTTCCTTCAGAAATATACCAACTAATTAGGCTTCCATTTTGACCAAAAAGTGGATAATTTGAAAAACACAAACCTTAAAATCTCTATGAAGTTTGATTTGAAAACCCATTTATCCCAATCAACCTATTAAGAAGCTTCATACCTCAACTCATAAAGAAAATTATTTTTCTATAAAAGCCCAAAACTCTAGAATCTCAAAACAAACAAGGTCAACAAACCTCCTTCTAGTCAATGCCCACCTCTAACTCTTTTTGCACACCTAGAGACAACTATCAAAGACTTATAAACCAATATTTGAGTCTTCACACCTTTGGCAACCTTGAATTCCTATATCATGACTTTGATTTGTAATAAGAAAGATAAACCCAGGAACACATAAAAACTATAAAAGGTAGAAATAAGATCATGAAGACACAAAACCATGTAAAACACATCATAAAGAAGTTCATAGACCTTTATAAGTACAAAAATATTCTCTATATTCTATCAATATTATTATGCCACTTAAAAACACACATTATAATCCTATAGACACTGCATACACAACAAAAAGACCTTATGACAACAATCTAACCTCAACAAAGCACTTCTCCCATCTTGACACACTAACTCCAATTGGAAAAACTCATCTCTTACCTTCTAGGACCTTATGAAGAACACCACATCAACACTTGATTCCCCACTAAAATTATTTTCTTAATAAGCATAGATAAATACCTCCTCTACACCACAATGCTATTAAAATGAAGTGAAGTCAGGAGTGGTCCACATCTCCTTAGTAGCCATTGGAATCATTTTATAGCTATAAGACTTCTTGCTCTTGTTCTCTTTAGTCTAAAATTTGACAACTTATTCATTTTTACATCACTCACTTTCTCTTCTATGATATGATATACAAAATTTGGAGTAATGATAGAATTTTGACATACCTTGATCACTGAATTAGATTTTTTACATTGTAAAACATCAATTTTAGGCCTTGACAACAAAGGAACCAAGCTTGAAACTTGTTCACACATAGAAGGTTGCTCATTATCATCCAAACACACCTTAGAACTAGCCTCAACTAACACCTAATTCTTCTCCTTGAGCTTGGTCTCTTTATTCACAACATGAGAAGATAATGAGAGCTCTTGGCACTCTACAACTTTTGTAGCATTCTCCACCATAACAAATAAATTATTTGGACTTGTAGACTCATAATGACTCAAACTTACCACCTTTGGTTTCCATGAGTTAAAATTCCTTCTTTGTTGCATTAAAGGAGCCTAATTAAACATATTTTATCTTGTAAGTCTTTTCTTGAAGAATCTATAAATGTGACCTCTCTATTAACAATTGAAGCACACTATACCTTTTACAAGAAGTTTATTCTACCTTTCCTGATTATAAAAAATTCTTGCAATATGTCCATTATTTTGACAATTGAAACAAACTAATCCTTTTGAATAAGACTCACCTTTTGATTGATGATCCTTTCCATAGTTCCATGTAAACTCATTTCTAACAGGTCTCTTGCATTCTCTAGCTTTATGACCAAACTAATTAAATATGTAATAGTAACCATTAAAACTTGCATACTTCATGGAATTTGGTCATCTGATCTAATTTTTCTACATTATGCTAT
Source organism: Torreya grandis (assembly GCA_037957365.1). Lineage (NCBI taxonomy): Eukaryota > Viridiplantae > Streptophyta > Pinopsida > Cupressales > Taxaceae > Torreya > Torreya grandis. The sequence continues at coordinate 293,250 of JARHVA010006645.1, read as the reverse complement.
CATCTTCATTCCTTGACTAATTATTGACCTTAAAGGTCTAATTTACATTAGTCTTCATCTTTTCTTGAGTTACTTTTTTAGGTTCTTTGTATCCAAGATCAGTTCTATCACTTGCATGATTTTGATCACTTAGAATATTGTCTAGATCACTTGAGCTCTTTTCAAATCTCACAAATATATTCATATTACTATGTCTTCTCTAACTTAAATTTTAATGACTCATTTTAAATTACATACCTTGAACATTCATCTTATTTAGCTTTTAGGCTTGTCGATAGGATTTCCAATTGACAACTGAGATGCTTGACTAGATCTTCATGCCCCTTGGCATCTTCATTCATTCTGGGTTAAAACACACTAAATTTATTTTAATAGTACCTAATTTGAGGCTTCATCTTATTTTTAATCTTCTTCTCAATCTTTAGTTCTTCAATAACATTCGTCAATTCAGTCTCATAGTCCACCTCATCTTTATCATCATCTAAATCACTACAAGTAGACTCATTTTAATATGAGTAAATTCCTTCCTCATCCATGAAGAGGTCTTTATCTTTGAAAAAATCATAATATTCATGGTCATACTCAGAGTCACTATTTTCACTCTCATTTGATGAGTTGAAATATTCTTTGGTGTAGAGACTTTTCTTGTCCTTGATGTACTTTTTCTTGTTATCAAACCTTATAATTCACTTCTTTCTTTTACTAGACAAAAATGATCTCTTTCCATCATCATGACCTTGAACATGATCTTCATCATCATTATTCTTATACTTATGAGGGCACTTGTATGCAAAATGTCCTACTTCTCTGTAATTGAAGCATTTGAAGGGTAGTTTACCCTTATACTTACCTGACCCTATTTTCAATTTACTTGTAAACAAAGCAATTAGTTCATATTCATTAATATCAAATATGTCATCCTCCTTGAGTGTCTTACCTTGGAACTTATTCTTTATCTTCATTTATATATTGAATGTTGCTTCTTTCTTTTGTGGTATATCATCATTTATTCTCATCCCATAGGCAGTAAGGATGCCTTGTAATTCATTCATATTTAACTAAGTAAGATCATGTCTTTCTTCTAAAATATATAATTTAAGAATCAAACTTGAGAGAGATGTGTTAATACCTTTTGAAATATATTATATTCTTCAAGATTATCTCCAAGACCTTTGATGATGTTCATAATCTCATTAACTCTCTGCAGAAAGGATGCCATAGAATATCTTCCTTCATCTTAAGACTCTCAAATTGTCTTCAGTGAGTCTAAAACTTTGCCAACTTAACATTTTAATATTATTCATAAATAATCTTAAATTTATCCCACATTTCCTTGGTAGATATTAAATGTATTACCTTGGTGTATTCAATCTCTGAAAGACCATAAATGATAGCATTCATTGCCTTAGAATTATTCTCAAACAACTTCTTATTTGCAACACTAGATGGAAGAATAATAGGTGTAGAATAACCATACACAATACATTTCCAAGTGTCAAACCCTAGGGAAATGATGTAGGTCCTTATCCTCACACTCCAAAAAAAATAATTGGATCCATTGAACATCCGTTCTTTCTTAGTGGAAAAACCTCCTTGCATTTGATGGCTACCTATATTATATGTTAGATCTCCTTCAAGATGTCAATATTTTAAAAAATGACCTGCATGGATACCAATTTTTATAGGTAGAATCACTTAGAGGGGTGGGTGAATTAGTGGTGACTAAAAATCTAATTCAATTTCCAAGCCATTTAAATACTTAAGCATTCAATACATCCATTCATGAAGCATACAACATGTTTATAGTTATAAACAATGAAGATAAATAAATATCACACACATAACACAAGATCTATGTGGGAAACCCTCTAGGAGAATAAAACCCACTCTAAATCCTTCAAATACATAGAATACGTGTCTTATAATATGATCATAATCATGAGACTGGTCAAGTTCTTCTGACCAAAATTTAGTGAAACACACGTTCAATAAGGAGCACCTGCCCCTAGGATGATCAATTCCTTTGGACCACCTATAGGTTAATTCTTTTTAACTATAATTAGTGAGATACCTATTTCAAAAATATAAATTACACCTAAGATGATCAAGTCCTTCTAACCACCTATTGGTCAAGTCATGACCTAGATGTTGAGTACCCTCCCAACACCTATGAAATTAACATCTCCTAATCACTAATTGCCTACCAATCTAATGGAGATACAATGTTTATCAAATTTATTCAATTATGTAAAATACATAATCCACACTTTAATATTACTCTCAAATTAACAAAAAATATTACACAAATATCATCTATCCTTCACTCACACTCAAGGCATCTAAAACATCCTTTTGGATCACTTTAGACCTCCTTGCTCATCCTCAATATTCAAAATTGTAAGATCACTATTCTGATATCAAAAATATGATCTATAGGTCATACACACAATCATAAACTTTATTTTATCTTAAATCCATCCACTATTCACCCAACCTTTCTTATTTCCTTTTCTCTACACTTCTCACACACACCTCTTCTCTGAGGTCTCTAAGATCTATTTAACAAGCCTAGAAATTATCACATTTGGTTTCACCTTTTATAGATTCTTCATGATTATTATCTTTTTGGTCAACCTTTATACTTTATTTAACCCTTATATATTATATAATATGAATACATAGCTAAATACCATTCTCATAGGTCATCCATAGCATCCATGTGTCACTCTTAAGAAGCTACACCTTTCAAGTAGGCCTTAATAGCCCCTATAGGTCTCATGCAGACCTATTCACCCGTTTAGCACTTCATAAAGAAATTTAGAAACAAATTACCACTTCCAAAATCATATTTCCACTCCAATTTACCCCTTTGACATCTTTAAATGATCATAGACATCACAACACTCCTCTACGTATACTTAATCTAATCAAACATTAGCCTTATACACAAGAACACCATGAATAAACAAATAATCAATTTCTAAGTATTTTTTCATACAAAATATATATTTTTAAAACCTAAAAATTACATTAAAATCACCCTTAAATATTTAAAAACACTTTATAATATCTAATCCCCTTGAAACATCCAAATACCAACATAACAACTCAAAATATCCTTCTTAGGTCACTTACAAACCATGGTCAAACACATAGTCAAAATTTTAGCTTAATAAATATGATTTTGAAAATAATAAAACCTTATAAATAGGTTTTTAGGATTCATATTTAATTCATATACAACTTTTATTTTTACTAAACCTTCAAATTCATCCTACATCAAACGTTATGGCTCAAACATTGTAGACTAGTTTTTCCCTTTGCTAAATTAAAATGCCAATGGTCATAGTTAAAAATCAAACATGTTTTCAACATATCATACCCTCTCATATCTTGAAAAAATAATAATAATTTATCTCCTTTTAAATTGTCTCAATATTTATATTTTCTTACTATTTAAACATTAATCAATTGTCATCATCTCACTGTTTCTTGATAATTTAGAACAAATGCACTTCATCAATCTATGTGGATTAACCATGTCTTTATCTTACATCACTCACCATTTATTTAAGTTATTATATACTAACATTGTGACACTTGAAATATATAAATTCATTCTACACATTTTATTCTTTGACTTCAACTCACACCATAGATCTTCTAACAGTATGAATGCTCGTGAATCATTGATCTTCTATATAAGATCTATAAATGTGACACTTATCAATAGCACATTCATTATTTGACATATTTAATTTTACATACACCATTTTTTAAATATTTATAATTCAATGTGTACCATTAGATCTAATGACTAGTGACTTCAGACTTTAGTATGTTTAAACTTGACATTCTTTAGCCTAATACAATCTACAAGAGTAACTTTAAAGCTTTATAACTTGATCTAGAAAACATTCCAAGGGTCCAAATTTTTAAGGGGAATTATTGGAAATATATAAAATATATATATTAACTCATTTTACCTTGTTTTAATTTATAATTACCAAAAATAAATGCTTGAACTCATTGGTTCATCCATATTTGCATGATGTACAATGATGGTCTAGTTAGTTATGAGAACATAGTAAATATGTTTCAGAAGCCAACTTTTCCCCTTAATAATTTACACTATGCTCAATTTCATGACATAAAATTTTAACCATATTATATACTCACATAATATAATCCATCCATTATCAATATGATCTTGGAACCTTCACACATGTGAAATATTATAGACCCATCCCTAATCATGCTAAAACTAAAGATCAACCAAGCCTACTTCAAGCATACTAGGAAAAACACACTACACACTTTGTCATTAATACTTAGACCATAAAAATAATTCTTACACTCACCCAGACACCTACATGAAATAACTAAAAACTCTCCAACAGCTAGATACATAATCTCAAAATTATTCCAAAAATGTCTTCTCACTTATTTTCTATATCTAAAGAAAATTCAATTGACATATTAATCAATCCTAACTCTAAAAAGATAAATCCCACTCACACTTATGATTTTTTATATATTAGATATTCAAATTCATGATAAATATGGATATATTAGACTTAACCAAGAGATCTCTTACCATAATAACATCACTAGAGAGGGTTCAAAAGCCTCTAATTAAGTAACACTATGCAATAACCCTAACTAGGTCCCATGCTTTCATATTTACTAAGTAAATGACAAGTGAAATATAATATAGTGATTAATAAATCTTGTGGCACAAAGTATAGGTAATAAGTATAAAAATAAAAATACATAGACGATTTACACTTAAGCCAATTTATAATAAATCCTAATGCATGGGAGATAAGTATAGATGCAAATCTATCTAATCTTATAAAAAGAGGAAAAAAGTTAAGAGTACTTACCTTTGAAGTGAAACCTATCAATACTCAATCTCTCCCTTGGCCAAGGTGCTTCACAATATTCTATTGTGGTATGTAAAAATAACAAGGATAAGTCAGCTCTAGGCTACACAACTTCTCTATGCATCCAAAATACTCCTCCATAAGACAAGATTCATATCTCAAAATAAATTATTGAAACCTTGAGGAATTATCATCAAACATAATGGTGGATAAGTAGATGAAAAATATAATATTTTTATTCTTATATTATCTTAATAAATGATGAAATGCATGTTATATATAGCTTAATATAACTGTAAAACATTTTGAAATTTTAGTCAATAAGATCATCCCAATTTGACTATGAATAATTATTTGATAAAAATAGGTTTGCTCATATTTTAGGTCATCCAATGTTAATATATACCATCAACCTAATTTTAAATAATTAAACATAGGGTCATCCCTAGTCAACAATGTACTATAAACTATCAAAAAGGGTTTTAAGCTTAGGTAGGGGATAAGCAAGGTGGTGAATTGATTGGAGGAGTGTGTAAGGGAGGTTTCAAAGCTTAAGGAAGTGTATAGGAGAAGTTTAGATAGATATAAAGTGATGATATAGGGGAAAATAATCATACAAAGAACCAATGCTCTTCCCACCCCTTTATTGGTACACCCTTTAAGGTGTGCACTTAAAGAGATTGAGACTCAATGGGTTCCTAAAAGAGAGAAAGCATTAATAATTGATAAAGTTTTAAAATATTATGTGTATACATATTCCCCACTCAAATCTCATCACGTGTCATGTATGTGAAACATGAGATGGTACTTCAGGAAAAGAGCATGGCAACATACAACATTGAATCTAAATAAATTGTAGTAAGAATCAAATAAGATAAAATAAAAGATAGAATTGAAAATTACATACCCTTACTTACCTTAGTGTTGTAGATAAATAATTAAGTGAAACAAATGTAAAGGTGTCCAATGTAGATAAAATTAGGAAAAACTTTAGAGATTAGCTAAATAGAGTGAAAATTTGATTTTGTTTTGTAAAACATACATGCAATATGTGAAATGATTGTATATAATGCTAGGGTTCTATAACATACATATTTTAGTTTGGAAAAATAAATAATAAAAATAAATATATGGTCACAAAAGTATAATTTGGTTGTAAATATTTGACAGGTAAACAATTTTGAATAGTAAATATGAATAGGGTGAAAAATAATTCATTTATTATTTTTACTATTTTGAGAAAATAATTCTATGAAAGACATAGTTTGAGCTTAGAGAGACCATGGTGAGGAGATTATATCTATGATTTAGAGGATTCATAATGGCCAAAATGAGTGAAACATAGGTAATAAAACATTAATTTCAAAAATTTTGAGTTATTTTATTTTAGATTGATACAAATATATAAGATTGACTGGTAGGAAAAAGCTAGACATCAAAACTGACCCTAGGAAACTTTTAAGTAGATTATGGGTAGAATAAGGTACTTGTTAGGAAGAGATAAAACCAATAAATTCCTAAGACATTAATGGTAAATGGTCAAAAAGTCACATCCAAAAAATTGAGTCAACCTAGTTAAATCAATTTGTAAGGTCAGAGGGAAATAGGGGGACAACTATGTATTAGGGGGCCATCATAGTATTTATAAAGGTGACCGACTATATAGAAATAGGCTAAAATAGTTTAGAGTTGGAATATGGCTAAAATAGTACCATCTGGCTGATGTAGTTAGTAATATGTGGCCAATACAATTTACTAATAGGGCCGACTGTGCACCAGAAGGCTGATGTAGTATGCTAAGACTCAAAAAGGGACAATTTAGCATCAAATAAGATGATATAGTCTAGAATAAAAAGGGTTGAATATGTACCATTGGGCTGATGTAGTATACGAAGATTGTAGCATAGCTAATTTAGTATCAAATGGACTGATTGTGTAGGAAAATAAGAAAATTATAAAAATATATCAAACAAACTAATGAAGTAGTTAATTTATAAATTTTTAATAATGTATTTTAACTATTATGACATTGATATTTGATACATCCTCTATTATTTGATATTTTATAGAGACACTATAAATATTGGTGCTTAGTGGATGCATCCTGACTACCAAATTTATTGGAGTAGTTAGAGGACATGGATATGGATTGACTAGTCACCTTGGGATTTAGTTGTTATCACATCATAATTTCTCTCTAAGTTAAATAACCTATTTGATCCATTATTTATTATGGTTTTTAGTTTACTAGTTATTTTTTATTAATATTTATGTCATATTTTGATTATGGGATAGTTATGTGTTTCTTAATTTACATGACTAGTTGCTATGAGATAGTTGTACTTTTATACTCTATACATTATAATTATATTTGTTAATTATACAACATTATTTTATGGATATAATTATGCTTTAAGATAACTATATTCATTTTTGTGAGGTGGATATAGGAGATATCCATCCCTTAGAGTGTGATAGAGGGAGAACATCATTAGATAGGATGGTCTATATAAAAATGTTGAGAGAGGAAAGATAATGAAACCAAAAACCCATGCACACACCATAATAGTATATCATGTTTTGTGATTAATTTTTTGGGTCATATAGTTTTGGTATGCTTTTTTTTTATTATGAATGTCTATTTTAGTCTTTTGTGTTCTTAAATCATTTTAGATGATTACAAGATTTCAATAATCTAATTTTTATTGATGTTATTAGTTAGTTGATTTGATTAATCTATACCTAACTAGTTTAATGTGATTTACTATGATGTTGTACATAGCTAAAAAAAAATTATAAATGCTTGTTTGGATTATTTGTTATAAATAATAGATGTATGTTGTTACTTAATTGAGTCAATTTGTAAGTGACTATTTATGTTTATAAGATTACAATTATCGATTTTAATAGTAATATAAACCTGTAAAATACTTAATGAATAAAAATATCTTTGTGAAGTATTAATGTAATACAAGGTGTTATAGAATAATATCATTTTGAAATAGTTATATAAATGTCATTGTGTTTTTCGAGGTGGTTTTTAAATCATGTGGTTATTATTTAAATCTAGAAGGTTAACTAAAAATTTAAAGTCAAACTCATAGTATTTGTTTATGAATGACTTGGTAACAATCATGATAGTCTTTTTAAAGTCATTTATGTTTTGAATATACTATATAATAATTATTTTAATTGAATAGTCGATATTATACATTACATGGAAAGATAGTGATTATGACTAGTCATTTTGTTGGTTTGTATAAACTAAGTGAAGTCGATGTTTAAGTCAAAAGGCATGCATATTTTATAAATGATATATAATGATTATTTTGATGAATCATTGGGATGTTTCAAGATGATTAGGTTTTATAATCACTTTTTGAATTTAGTTAACCATCATTCTTATAAAAATCATAATGGGAGTTGGTTATGTACTACATGAGAAATGGTGGTGAATTATAGCTTAGTGGGGGTTATGTTGAGTTATTCTAGCATGCATATTTTTAGTCGGTTTTGTTTGATAAGAAGAAAAGAGAAATTAATGATGAGTAAGGTGATGTAAATGAATAAAATAAAGATGAAGAAATATTGGTAGGCATGCATATGAGGATTAGTAGGTAGAAAGACGAAAAACAAAAGGTATTGTTGGGCTAAGGAAAGAGGAGATTTGGCTTTGTTGGAAAAATAAGCAATTGTAATAGGTTGGAAATGTATTTTAAATTTTTGAGTGATATGTTTTATGGATTTGTGTAAAATAATTAAACTGGGTTAATGGGCTTCAATTATTTTCAAAATTTCTGAAGGGTGTTATATGTAGGACCCTATGGATGGCTTGACCATCCATATAACCATACATTCAATCACCTAACCCAAAATAAAAAGGGGTATGGATGTGGGTGTTTTCCATGTTTTTAAATACCTCTATAAAATATATGTATTTAATCCTTTTTAAATTTGTAAGTCCTAGCAATTTCATTAATTGATTATTACATTTTAGAGACATTTTAGATAGGGTCCTATGATTCAGTTTTGGTTGTGAAACTAGTCTAAGGACATAATCTTAATTCTCAATTTAGGTGAATTTTTTTTGGGATACATGGGGTTTGATTATGTATATATTTATTTGGAATTTTGGGTGAAATACATAATGAGTTGTTAATACATATTGACTATGTAAATGTATATATATGTTATGTATTTTTAAAATTGATTGATTGATTGTGTGTGTGTGTGTGTGTGTGTGTGTGTATATATAGACACACACACACACACACACTGACTTATATATATGTATATATGTTCAATTTAAATGCAAGATAACATATGTACATATGTTTATATATAGATAAAAATATATAAATGGAAGGTCAAGATTCATTCAAATTATGTTATAAAAGATTTAACACCATTTGATATGGGTTTGGGAGATATATATATATATATATACCCAATTTTATTTGTAAAATATTGTACCTTATACTATTTAATAAATCTAACATTTGTACAGTAGATAATGTCTTAGATGAATTACATTATAAATTAAAGTTTATATTCATGGATTGAGTATGATTTAAATCTAAGTTATGCTTATAATATTTGACTATATATTTACTTGTAGAAGGAGTTCATAAATATAAGACAAAAAAACTAATTCTTAATCTAGATGAATTTCATTATCTTTATGCAAATTGAATTAGACAAGAAAATCAATGTGTATTAGTTATTGGTTAACAATGATACCATTTTGTGGACTGTGTACAATTTAGGACTTAGTTACATAACCAAAAAATTCACAATGTTTGATATAGAATGACTATGTTTATGTCTTTGATCATATTTATATACAAGATATTTAAATGTTAATATGAATCAATTGATTTGAGTAAATTGAATAATTTTTTTTTGTATAAATGGTTGGTTGTGTACGAATGGTAAACCACATGAAAATCTATGTGTTTTTAGTAAAATAAGTATTTTTGGATTTATCTAGTTTATAAAAGGGATTTGAGACTATTTTGATTAGCTAGATGTATACTTAAAGTTACATAATACTCTAAGATAATTCACAGTGGATGTCTTCTTAGGGTAGACTTTATACAATAAAGTATTTATATTGTATTGAAATTATATCAAAAGAATTCTATAGATATATGTATACATGGTATAAGTTATACATCTATGATTATGTAATATAATTAGAAATAATTATACTATATATATATATATATATATATATATATATATATATATATATATATATATATATATATCTGTGTGTGTGTATGTGTGTGGTATAATCATTTCTAGTTATATTAATGTAATATAATTAGAAATGATTATATATATATATATATATATATATATATATATATATATATATATATATATATATATATATGTTATAATCATTTCTAATTATATTACATTAATATAACTAGAATTGATTATACCACACACACACACACACACACACACACACCTTCATAGTTGTGTTATGTTTGAAAAAATTATTACCATAACAATGTGAAAGTGGGTTCTTATATATATTTTAATGTTTGTGTAAAAACATTAAAATAAGGTATTCAAGGGTTTCAATATAAATTATGTTAAGATGGTTTTTGGACTATATATTTTTTTATATATGTGAAATATGAACAATTAAATAATATTGTGTTATAATGACTATTTTGAGATGGAATAAAATTATAAGTTAATTTGTGATTTAGGTAACTAACAATTTAGATATGATCATTACCCAGATGGTATGTTATATTAAGGAATATTTTTTATTTTATTTATTATTATTTAATAAACCAAATTATATTGGATTCATTGCATTATATTTGATGGACTAAATGTGTGTATTGATATTTATGTACTTAGCATATTTGTATCAACTATTTTTTTTTTGAATGAGTCTATTCGTTTGTATATTATATATATTTTAACTAAATATCATATTTATGACACTAAATAAGTAGTGGATAGATTTTAATGGCTTAATTAGCACCATCAATGCAAGATGAGGTGTAATCTGATTGATTGGTGTGTATGAAATTAACTGATCCTAGAGACCATTAATTATTGAAATCTTTGGCCAAAGTAATTTTATAATTAAAAATTGTAATTTTATATGTTGATATAGTTTTAATATTTTTGTGATATCATGTTAAAACATATTTATCTATGGTACACATTATGTTCTAGATATCTATAACACATGAGTTCTAGTTTGTCACTCTATATTCTCATACCATCATTATCTACCCATGTATGAAGGGAGGGACATCCCCTTGTTGGGAGATAGTGAGGGAGATCTATGGTCTATGGTTGGTGTGGAAAATCACTTAGATGATGCTTTCCATCCTAGTTGGAGTACTACACTAGAGACTACACTTAAGATTACATATTGATACTTAAGTTATGGAGACTCTTAAGTCATGGAGACTCATGCTCCATGAAGTTTTGTATCATGTATTATTATTTGAGATATTATTTATTGCTGAAAAGTATAACATTTATTTATTGTAATTCTATAGTAGTGGTTATAATATTGTATCAGCCATGACTAAATTTTTACTATTTCATTAATGATTTAGATGTAGTATTTATTATTTATTCAACATTGTTCATGGTTGTTATATTTGTTCTTGGTGATCCTTAGATAGTTGGATTAGCTATAAACATTATGGTTAAGTAAATAAATGTAGTTATTTAAAGATCAATAATTACATTTCTCATGGTAAAATAGATAATTTTTTACTATATTCTAGTAAAACCCAATGGGGTTGTTACATTGTTGAATCAGAGTTGAGACTCAAAATCTAGGACTTAATTTATATTCTAATGAAAAATTATTATCCTAATAAGTAGGAATAATAATGGTATGTGTTATACTAGGAGGTGAGGGTACTTTTGTATGCACTTAGAAATTCATCATGTTTATAAATCAATTTTGACTTAAAAAAGATATAGGATACCTACACTTATGATTTGGGATACATTTGTTAAGTAGGATCACAAATAATATGGAGATATACTAGACTCGATTAGGTGATCACTTGTCACAATAAACCATGATAGGAAAGGTTTCAAATACTATAGTCTAACATAATTAGTTAGTTACATTTTGGGTGAAATACATGGGGTTTAACTATGTATATATTTAGTTACAATTTTGGGTGAAATACATAATGAATTGTTAATACATATTGAATGAGTAAATGTGTGTGTGTGTGTGTGTGGGTTAAATGCTTGATAATATATATGTATTTTTATATATAGATATAAATATATAAATATAAGGTTAAGTTTCATTCAAATTCTATTAGCAAATATTTAACATAGTTTGATACGGGTATGGGAAATATATATACCCAATGGTATTTGTAAAATCGTGTAGCTTATACTTTTTAATAAATGTGGAATTTGTCCAGTAGATAATGTCTTGGTTGAATTGCATTATCAATTGAACTTTATATTCAAGGACTGAGTATGCTTCAAGGTTGAGTTATGTTTATAATATTTGAATATATATTTACTTGTATAAGGATTTTGAAAATTTAAGATAGAGGAATTAATTCTTAATCTATATGAGTTTCATAGTCTCTATGCAAATGATATTAGATATTAAAATGAATGTGGACTAGTTATTTGTGTAAAACAATACAATTTTCTGGAGTTTGTAAACTTTAAGGCTGAGTTACATAACCACAAAATTCATAATGTTTGATATAGAATGACTATGTGTATGTCTTTGATCATACTAATATGCAAGATATTAAAACCTTAATATGAATCAATTGATTTGATTAAATTGAATAAATGGAATTGGTATAAATGGTTGGATGTCTATGAATGGTAAATCACTTGAAAATATGTGTGTTTTTAGTTAAACAAGTGTATTGGGATTTATCTAGTTTATGAAAGGGATTTTGTACTTTTTTTATTAGCTAGATGTATACTAAGAGTATACAAAATCCTCTAAGATAATTGATAGTGGATGCCTTTTTAGAGTACATTATATACAATAAAGTATGTATACTATATTAAAATAATACTAAAAAAATCTATAGATATATGTATACATGGTATAAGTTATATTTTTGTGATTATGTAATAGAACTAGAAACGATTATACCATACACACACATACACACACGTTCACAATTGTGTTGTGTTTGAAAACATTATTACCATAATAGTGTGAGACTGGGTGCTTGTATATATTTTAATGTTTGTGTAAAAGCACTAAAATAAGGTATAAAAAGGTTTAAATATAAATCATGTTAGGATGATTTTTGCACTAATTATTTTTATGTATGTGGATTATGAACCATTGAATAAACTTGTGTTATAATGACTATTTTGGGGAATAAATAACATTATAAGTTACTTTGTGATTTGGGTAACTAATAATTTAGATATGATCATTACCCAAATGGTATGTTATATTAAGGACTATTTTTTATTCTATTTATTTTTAAGTAATAAACCAAATGATATTGGATTTATTGCATTTCATTTGATGGTCTAAATGTGTGTTTTGATATTTCTTTACTTAACATATTTGTATCAGCTAAAAATAAATATTTAAAATAAATCTATTGGTTTTTTTATTATATATATTTTAACCAAATGTCACATTTATGACACTAAGTTAGTATTGGATGAATTTCATTGGTTGAATTAGCACCATCAATGCAAAATGAGGTGTAATATGACTGAGTGGTGTGTATGAAATTGATTGATCCTAAAGATCATTAATTATAGAAAACTTTATCCAAGTAATGTTATAATTAAACATGATAATTTCATATGTTGATATAGTTTTCATATTTTTGTGATATCATGTTAGAATGGATTTATTTATTATACACATTATGTATTAAATATCTACAACACATAAGTTCTAGTTTGTCACTTTAGATTCCAACATCATCATTATCTAGCCATCCATGAAGGGAGGGTCATCCCCTAGTTTTAAGATAGTGCATATGATATATGGTCTATGGTTGGTGTAGAAAATCACTCAGATGATGCTCTACCTCCAAGATGGAGTACTATACTAGAGACTACCCTTGAGATTATAGATTGAAACATGAGTTGTGGAGACTCTTGAGTGATGGATACTCATATTCCATGGAGATTTTTATCATGTATTATTATTTGAGATATTATTTATTACTTAAAACTATAATAACTATTAATTTTACTTGTGCAATAGTATCTTTAATATTATATCAACCATGGTTGAATTTGTATTATTTCATGAATGATTTAGATGCAGTATTTATTATTTATTCAACATTGTTTATGATTGTTATATCTATTCTCATTGATCCTTAGCTAAGAGGATTAGCTATAAACCTTATGGTTAATTAAATTAATGTAGTTAGTTAAATATCACTAATTAAATTTCTCATGGTGAAATCGATAAGATGAATATGTGTAATTAATTTTTAAAAATTACTATATTTTGGTATACCCAATGGGGTTATTACCACTAGTAGAAGTTGGAAAATAAATGATTACACAACTAAAAATTTTAGTCACAAGAACTAAAAATGTCTAAATTCTACTAATTTTTTACAATTCACCTATAAATGAGTAAATAAATGACTAATTTTGTCATTGACTAAAAAAATATTTAGTCATACAAATAAAAATGACTAAATCATTACACATACAAATTAGATGAAATTTTAAAAAAAAATCTAGTGGGAGTGTATTATGTGTGATTCAATATTCATTGAATATTTCCTCATTTCATTAGTTGGTAACTAACCTAACACTAAGGCATTTTGGGTTATAACAACTACTTGCATGGTTGATAAAGCTTGTTTGGAGAGGACCTAGAGACTTTTGAAAAAGAAGGCAAGGAACTCAGAGTTTGCTACAAAGAATTTGAAGTCAACGAGTCCCTTTTTAGTGAAGTTGGATTTGGGGATGCCCTCTATAAAAAATTAAAGGTAATTCAAAACCCTAATTATATTAAACACAAAATCTATAGCTTTCTGATTGGCAACTTACAGTAGTTCAATAGGTAACTAAGTATCAAAACCATATAGGTAGTTTAGGGTTTAAGGGACTATTTTTTCATTAATTTCCTCTAAACATTTTGGAGAATATGGGAATTGAACTTGTAACTCAAGTGAAACACCACCTTCTTTTAGTCATTGGAATAATTACATATCCTTAAAGCATATAGAAAACATTTTAGAATTGGCACTAGGGATTTTATTTATGAATTCAACCCAAATGACATTTCCTAATGCCTCCATAAAAGTTTATTTAGCTAAATATAGTTCATCATGATCAAAATGAAGAACCCCAAAGTTTTTTAACAATTCAATAGGTGCTTCTTCTCTACTCTTCTTTGGAAGAGACTTTTTTATCTTAAGAGAATTTAAGGCTACAATGGGGTCTGATGATATTAATAACTCAACCATATTGTTAAATACATGGACATTACATGTATCTATGTGTGTTTCCTTTCTTAAAATTTTCAAAGCCTTCTGTTGGTTCTCAAATTTCTAGTATGCAAAACCTTAAAAAGATGACAAAATTTATGATTAGGTTATGCAACCAATTTGTCCAACTAACAGAATTAATCCAAGTGGTTAGGATTATCTACACTTTAGGATCTACTTTACCCAAGTGGGTGTTACCTTATATTCAACAATGATTAATTACTCCTCAAATTTGTTGGTGAATTTAGAGTAGATTAAGGAATTTATGTAATTTTGTCAATTGAATCATCCAATTCACCCTAATCCAAACTAGCATATGATTTAAATTATTTTTTTTAGTTTTATATTTTACTATTACTCCTACTCCTACATAATAGAAAATTAAAATTGGAATTTTTGGATTTGATACAAATAAATGATTTTAAAAAAGAATTGATAGTTTCCTTTCTCAATAATTGGGTAATGGAGTCTATTGACAAAAATATTTGTGCTTTATATCTATCCACACCTTGAATTACTTGGAATGGTATTTTCTATGACTAGCATGGACATGCAAGATTATTATTACTTTTATCTTCTTAATTATCCAAATTGAATCCTCCAATTTATAATGATCTATTTAATGGAATTTAATCCCTACTTGAGGAAACCCAATTAGATAAACCAACCAAAAATAACAAATGTGTTTTGAAGAACTAAACATATTCTTGATATCTTAATTCAAATAACAAGTAGAAATAAAAATGAATACAACTAGATAAAGTACAACATCAATATTCAACAAGAAATTGAGAACTAACTATATGGTAGTACAAAAATGTGGTTTGCTTTTATTGATATATCTTTGAAGAGTAGGCCTTAAAATGTCTTTTTCTAAAATCAAATTCCTAGAGATATTTCCCAAGGTCTTAGTTTTCTTCTTATAGGGGTGAAAGAAGCTACAAGCTTCAAACCTTTCACATTCCAAAAAATGACTTTGCATATACCCACCCCTTAATATGACCTATTACAACATATGATTTTTGAAAAGTCTTAAAAATACCACCAAATATATTTTTAATACATATTGGAAAGCATAAAAACAATAAAAAGACAAAAAAGAGGACCTCAAAGATTAGTTGATGCCAGCTTGATGCTCATTACTCCTCTACATGCTTGGCTTGCTTATTCTTTAGTTGTTAAATACTGATTCTCCCATTGGTATACTGTCAAATCATTAGGCCACTAATATTCTTAGATCTTGAGTAGGTTAGCTTTGTGATCTCTCCATATTTTGTCTAGTAGCACTTTGAAATCAATGATGAACTTCACATATCTAGCATCTAGAGAAATTATTCTACCTAAAATGACATTGAAACTGAGAATATTTATTTTTTGATCTCTTTTCAAGAAAACAATGACTCTAGAAACTATTTGACCATTATCACTTTTCCATGAATACAAAAATTTGATCCTTTTATCCTCTATCAAAATAGAAGTAATAAACTAGTGTTTGAAGGCATAAAAATAATCAATATTTACCTACATTTTATTGCTCTTACCATTCACATACTGAAATTCATCCAAGATCATTTTCACTATTTTCTCTATTGTCTTGAGTGAGGCCAAAGCACCTAGATCTATTTGTAAAGATTTGCATTAGGATAGCAATGTATTGTGTGTAGGTTACCATTTTTTGTATATTGGATCTAAAATAGAAAGATTGACCTTCAACTGATCAATAGCCTGAGACAAGGAAGAATAGAATTCATGCACATCTCCCAACTTGTCAACAACCAATTTTACTCTATATTCCAAAATCTTCTCAAACACCTCAAGGATTTCAATTTCGCCTCATCCTTTGTCTTCTCATTTTTATTTTTCAAATATTCAATTTCTTTCTCCAAATTCAACTTCAATGCATTCAACTAATCAATTAGGACTATATTATAATTGTCTATGTGTGGCATATGGGCTTGGTATCGTATAATTTCTTGGATTTTGGAATCAACACCATTCAACTATTTATTTAGTTTGACATTTTCCAAATATATCCTATTCACTTCATCATTCATCTTAATTTGAGTTTTTTCATAGTTGAGTAATCTTTACTCCATTTTCTTGACATCATCTTGTGTGAACATTGCAGAGTGAAAAGTAAGGGTGGAAACTTCAAGCACTGATGTATCTTAAAAAAAATTCACCATAGTTATTCCCCTTAACTCCTAGACTACATCAAGTAATCTTGGATTATTAGTGTTCTTCTATGTGGCCCATATTGCTAGAGTTTCCATCTTTGGGTTAAACCCATAACCATTGACACCATCCTCATAATCAAACTCATAAACCATCATGGGGTCATCTTGATTTCTCACTTGGTCTAGGAAAAACAATTTCCTTAATTCAAGGCTATGGATGATCAACATATTACTCTTCAAAACCATTTATCTAGCCTCATTAGGGATGATATTTATTTCACCAATTTTCAAATCTTTGAAAGCATGTGTCACAATTTGATCATGTTAAGATTCATTAGCACCCATTTTATTTGTTTCCATATTTTCTTTAAATTATTTCATCTTAATTTTGAGCCATAAATCTTTGAATTTTGTGGTATTTATGAAATAATCATCCTTGATGAACCTCATAGAATCCACAACCCTTTCATCTTCGTGTAGTTCAGGCTCACCTTGTGCCTATTCATCCATTCTTTCTTCTAGTTTTTGTTCTTCTATTTCTTGACCAATAAGGGGTTGATAAACTTCCTCTTCCTCTCCCATATGCCTCAAAATATTGGCCACCTCCTTAGACTCACCAAATTTTTTCGTCATTTCATATGGAACCAGTGGAAAAATATCATCAATCTTTTGTCTTTTGGTAGGTAGTGAATTAGGAACAACTCGATCTTGCACTAACATTACATCAGGACTAGGTTCTCAAATCACAATTCTTGTTGGAGTTTTGATAGGGAGTTTGGTATCCTTTATAGGATACTTCTTAAACTTGACATATATTTTTTTAAAATTATCAATTATCAAATATATTCTTTTCAAAGGGTCATTCTCTTCAACAAAAAATTAAAAAAAAAATTACAATTTTTTTTATCTTGTCATCTTCAATCTTCTTCAAAATTTCCCATTTTATTTTCCTATTATATAGCTATTTAAAAGTAACATAATTTATGATCACATCCACATCAAAATTAATTTGATGGGATATCCCCATCCTGGTAAGGATGACTTGTCTAACAAAGTTCATGTGACCCTCTGGATCACAAACACTTTATGTTCTTGATTTAAAAGAATATTTAGCCTTCAAATAGGCTTGAAATTCCTCCAAGGTATCTACAGTAATGTACAATTCACCAAAAATAGTGGAATATAGAATAAATGTGCCCTTATTTTATTTTTTCATCACATATTTCTCCATCTAGAGAATCTACCACATGAATTCAAGAAAAGCAATTATATTTGGCATAGATTTTGGCAACACATGGAGTGGTTGAGTACACCCATATACTCCGATTATAGTATGGTTAGTCAAGAAATACCAATCATCAAAGTTATGTTTGTGACCCTATTCTAGCCTATGAGAAAGAGGCCTCAACATTTTTTGACCTCTTTGGTCAATATAGGAAAAAGACTACCAAGGGAATTCATTATTATGACTAGGAAATTATCATGAAACATAACATAGAGTTATGATAATGAGTGTCCCATTTATAACACTAGCATTGTGTAGGTAATCTCTATCTATTTTGATCAATCATGCTTAATTCCATCTTGCTGGACTAATTCCTTTTATTTTGATACAAAATTAAATGACACAACAAATAATAATATTTGAACTCCATTGGTGTCTTGTTCTCCCTTATCTAAAAAATTATATCATGCAATTTCTTCTCAATAAATGATGAAAATTCATAATCAACATTAACCTTTGGGTTATTTATTTGCATTATCATCATCACCATGCTAAATAGCATTCTATCATGGGCATTAATTCCTAGCACTTGACACAAAGCAAAATATGTCCTTTTGAAATACATAGTAAAGTCATCAACTAGAAAAGGCTCAAATGTAGTGGTTGGGATTGAAATCCTTCTATTGTTGGCCCCTTTCCTCATGTAGATGGGCAAATCATCACTCTTATGTGTATTTATTAGATTGGTATATTTATTTTCACTCTTCTTCAAGTTAACTTTTGTGATGGCTTGCTTGTTGAGCATGAAGAAATCAATTATTGCATTTCTATCCATAGCCATTCATGGTGACCGATTTGGTAACCTGATAATTTTTGTGGTTAGATGATAATGTTATGCCAATATCCTAATCAAATACACATCAATGAATACATTTGGCATCACAATATTAGCCAAATTAAAATTCTATGGGTTTGTAACTGGTCCCTTTCCATCTTAATTTTCACAAAAATACCAAAAAAGATTCTATCCTGAGATAGGGACTCTAACATCCTGACACCCATTTGCTACATCCTTGAATAGTTTCTTATACCCTTTATCAACTAAATTTGTAAAAATGTCTAATAGTTACTACTGATGGACTATTTCTTTGGAATATGGGGTTTAGTGCTCTTACTTGTAGACTTAGATTTATTAGTTTCCATAGTTTGATACTTTTATGAACTAGGTTTTTGATATTCACTTTCTCTACCAAACTAGTTGAAAACAAAACACAAACTAAATATCAAATTCTATGAAGAGAGTGATGAGGTAGACTTACCTGGTTGGATGATGGCTTAAGTACACATATAGAGCTTGAAATCACCATCTACAATCACCACTAAATTTGTTTGAATGACAAAATACAAAGAAATTACAAATTTTATTCTTCTACAGAGTCAGTCATTTTGCCATTACTCTAGTTCATGCCACGAAATCAACAAATCTCAACATTCAAGTCTTTCAAACATAAACCATTGATTTGGTCCAATCCAATGGATAGGTGGGAACTTCAATTACAAGAATCAATGATAACCACTATGGGGTGATGATATAGTCATTTCAACATTTAAAACTTTACTGTATCACTACAAGACCTATTTAGATATATTATAGGACCATAATAGCTTTTGGATGGTTATACCACAAATTTCATTGCTTACCACCACCCCAAAATCCTTGATACACATAATCATAAGATGGTAGGATACATGTTACCCCTTATAACTCATACCACATTACCACCAACCTTTGACCTGACCATCATGAAATCACAGGATCATTTGGCATCACTTCACTATTTACCATATCACTGCAAGCATTGGATTTGACATGTTGAAAAATAAGGAAAGAATACCAAATAGGCTAATGATTTGGTTTCACAAAAACAATTTGATTGTTGTGATCAATCATATTATAGGTGGATTGTCTAAATAAATACATAACAAAATACTATTCATGTACACAAAGAAAACAACCTAATGATTATAACAAAACACTCCAAATCAAACTTAACTCTATGAATGAATGTGAATGCTCCCTCTAAAACATAGTTAGATGAGAATAATGTGGTAAGGCTACTTATTTACATTTAACATCTTTCTTGTCTACTTAAAAAATATTTTTTTATATTGGTTTATTTTTCTTTGAGTGCCTTATACTTCAACTCTTTCTATGTTTGGGTTTTTTAGATGGTTATATCCATGTATTTAATCCCTATGGTATGATTTTAGATTCATATAATATTATTCAATTTAATATTTTTAAATATGAAATTATGATTATTTCCTAAGGAAAAAAATATCATGTGTCAACTAAAAAATCCAAAAAATAGAATTATATCAAATAAGGTAAATATAATAATAGTAGGCGGTGGAGGAACCTTGATGGACAACCAAGGTCAACCTTATCTTGTATACTCATTAGATAATGGGAATGATGAAAATAAGTGGGTGGACACAACATGACACTCCTAAATGGGATGTATTTATTACTATTTCCTCTTATCGTATCACTATAGGTCAACATTTTATTTATCACAGGGTCACAGTGAAATATTATATGCTACTCAAACTCTTGCCACTAGCTTATAAATAAATTTTGAGACCTTTATGGGGCCAGGATAACCTATCTTTATATACTTCAACACTACAAGTGAAATTTTTACATGTTATGAGGAAGCGGTAACTATCTTTTCACTTTCTTTGGTTCCTGCACACCTGCCAAAGCTATTTGAATATACTACGAGGTTGTGATAAGAGACAAAAAATAAATCAATGATAAAAATAAAAATGTATTTCACATGTAAATTATATGGAATGCTAAATAGGATAAAGGTTTGGTTTCATAACAACCATTTAATTGTTGTGATCAATCAGATTATAGGTGGATTGTCTAAATAAATACACAATAAAATATTGTTCATTTACACAAAAAAACAAATTAATGATTATAAAAAAAAACTCCAAATAAAAATTAGCTATATGAATGAATTTTAATGCTCACTCTAACACTTAGTTAGATGAGACTAATGTGGTAAGGCTACTTCTTTACCTTTAACATCTTTCTTGTCTACTTGACATTTTTTTATATATTAGTTTACTTTCCTTTGAGTGCCTTACACTTCAACTCTTTCTATGTTTGGATTTTTTGGATTGTTATATCCATGTATTTCATCCATATGGTATGATTTTAGATGCATCTGATATTATCTAATTTCTTATTTTTAAATATGAAATTATGATTTATCTTAAGGAAAAACAAGATCATGTATCAACTAAAAAATCCAAAAAATAGAATTGTATCAAATAAGGTAAATCTAATAATAGTAGGGGTGGAGGAATATTGAGGGACCACCAAGGCCAACCTTATCTTGTATTCTCATTGGGTATTGTAGATGATGAAAATAATTGGGTGGAAATAACATGGCACTCCTAAAGGGGATGTATTTAGTACTATTTGCTCTTACCACATCACCGTAGGTCAATATTTTATTTGTTGTTGGGTTGCGGTGAAATATTATATGCTATTCAAACACTTACCACTAGCCCACCAATTTATTTTGAGATCTCCATGGGCCTATGTTAACTAGTCTATGTTTACCACAACACCACAAGTGCAGTTCTTACATGTTGCAGAGAAGCGGTAACTATCTTTTCACTTCCTTCAGTTCCCACACACCCACCAAAGATATTTGAATGTATTTTGGGGCTATGGTAAGAGATAAAAACACATAACTTATCAAAATACAAATTTATTTCATGTGGAAATGTTATGTAATGCTAAATACACTAATGAGTTGGTTTCAAAATAACTATTTGATTATTGTGATCAATTAGATTATAGGTGGATTGTCTAAATAAATACATAATAAAATATTGTTTGTGTAAACAGAAAATAATATAACGATTATAAAAAAACACTCCAAATCAAAATTAAATCTATGAATGAATGTGAATGCTCACTATAACACTTAGTTAGATGAGACTAATGTGGTAAGGATACTTCTTTACCTTTAACATCTTTATTATCTACTTGACAAATATTATTTTATATTAGGTTGCTTTTCTTTGAGTACCTTACACTTCAACTCTTTCTATGTTTGGATTTTTTGGCTGGTTATATCTATGTATTTCATCCCTATGGTATGATTTTATATGCATCTGATATTATCCAATTTCCTATTTTTAAATATGAAATTATTATTTTTTCCTTAGGAAAAAAATCATGTATCAACTAAAAAATCCAAAAAATAGAATTGTATCAAATAAGGTAAATCTAATAATAGTAGGTGGTGGAGGAATCTCAAGGGGCCACCAAGGTCAACCTTGTCTTGTATGATCATTAGATATTGGGAATGATGAAAATAATTAGGTGGACACAACATGGCACTCTTAAAGGTGATGTATTTAGTACTAGTTTCTCTTACCACATCACTGCAAGTCCACATTTTTTTTGTCATAGGGTCATGGTGAAATATTATATGTTGTTCAAAATCTTGCCACCAGCCCACCAATTACTTTTGAGACCTCAAAAAGGCCATGATAACTAGTCTCTATATATTTCAACACCATAAGTAAAGTTCCTACATGTTGTGGTGAAGTGATAACTATCTTTTCACTTCTTATGGTTCTTGCACACCCACCAAAGCTATTTAAATGTATTGTGGCGCTATAGTAAGAGATAAAAAACACATCAATGATAAAAATACAAATATATTTCATATGGACATGATATGGGATGCTTATGAATGACTCCTAGAATAACTATAAAAGGAATATGGACTCTTAGGATAAATTTTATGAATTTTGGAAATAATGCCTCAAAGAAATGTGGTCTCATGGTGATGGAATGCCATGACAAGAAAATTGTTATGGATTTTCATGGCATTCCATCACCATGAGACCACATTTCTTTGAGGAATTTTTTTAACCAGTTTTCTACCTTGTCTATGATATTGCTTACTATTATGCTTTGATATATTTTTTCCAAGTATCCGTAGCTTGTTCAAAAGAACTTATTTTAGGATTTTAGTCATAGCAACAAGGAAATCAAATATTTGATAAAATGATTTGGTATACATGTATGAAAAATGTGGTAGGATAGACAAAGTAGTGAACTATTTGAAAAAATGCCTCAAAAAAATATGGTCTCATGGAATGCCATGACAAGTAAATGCAATTAGCAGCTACTCCTAGTTATTAGTTATGTAATGTGAAGTAATTACATAACTACTTAGGTTGAATTTGTAAAAACTATATTGTAATTGGAATTTTTTCATCTATCATCATATAGTTATTAGTTATGCAATGTGAGTAATACTTTGAGTTTGAAAGATGTGTAATGTAATGTAATACACAATTTGAATATACACTACAAGAATCTATTTTTTACAATTCATTAGTTAAACTCTCTATTTTATTTTCTCTCTAAAACTCTATTTATATGGAAATATCTTTCAATTTAAAAAATAGTTTTTGTCTCTTAGTCTATAATTTTTTACATTTTTAAAAAAAATCTAATTTTTTCTTGATATTTTCAAAAAAAATTGAACTTTTGATTTGCCAATTTTTTCCCTAAAATATTTTTGTTGCTATGTATAGAACATTAGAGATGGATCAATGTCAAAGATTGAATATAGATCAATACCATGCATTGGATGAGAGAGTAGCCGATGAGAGGGACATGGACAAATATCCATGTCCATGTAAAGAATATCTTGGTGGAAAAGTGATAAAAAGAAATATAATTTATTGACATATGATATGATATGGGTATAGTCGTATAAGCCCTTGTTATTATAATTATTATGAAGATATGATATAATTATAGAGTGTGAGAGATGAAGAGGAAACAAACATAGATGAAGTGGAACCAAACATATATGAAGAGGAAATAATGTTTGATGAAGGGTTTGAAGTTGATAGAATGTTGAATGAGGGTATAAACAATGATTAGGCCAAGTTGATGGAGGATGATTTAAATCTTGTGTATGCTAATTGAAAGTTATGTAATTTGACAATAATCCTTCAAATTCTTAACTTGTAAGTGGTGTTTGGTTGGACAAATGAGAGTGTAGATCAGTTATTGGAATTATTAAGTTTAATGTTACCACCCGACTCCACATTTCCAAAAAAAAAATTCAATGTAAAAAGTAAATCACTCAGCTAGGATTGGGGTATGAAAACATACACACATGTGTGAATGGTTGTGTATTATTTCACAATAATCTTGAAAGCGAGAGTGAATGTTCAAAATGTCATGAAGTAATGTTTAGACAAGCATAGAAATTAGTTGTGGTTCCTACAAAGGTTCTTCACCACTTTATGATAATCTCATGATTACTATGAATGTATAGGTGTAGAGACATTACTGAACTTATGCAATGACATGCCAAAAATAAGAGCACTGATGGAAAATAATGGCATGTGCTAGATTCTAAGACATGGATGGAATTTTATAATAGGTTATCTAATTTTTCTTAATATCCTCATAATATAAGGTTGGGTTTGGCTCTAGATGGGGTGAACCCATTCTTAGATAAAATTACTAAATGGTCAACATGGCCAGTGTTTTTTATAAATTATAACTTCCTTCCATGGTTAGTAATTAAACTATTTTTCTTAATGTTATAATTGATTCTACCATGAAAGAAAAGTGCGACTTCAGATACAATCAATTCTTATCTAGAGCCATTATATGATGAGTTAATGAAATTATGGAAAGGAATTGAAGCATTTCAATCTTTAAGGGATGGTCATTCAATCAAATTCACTTTAAGAGATTCCTTATTATTTATGATTAATGATCTTTTTGCATATGGCACCTTGTCTGGTCTTAGTGTTCATGGATACCATGGATGTCCTGCTTGCAACTTTAAGGATTTTATGAGACACTCAAGAAATTTGCATAAGTGTATTTATTATGGACATTGTGCTTAACTTAAAATGGATCATCCATATCATCAACAAAAAACACATTTTAATGGTCAAGAAGAGAATCATGAAGTACCATTGATAATAATGGGTGATTACATTATTGAGAATGGACAAAAAAGAATGTCATTTATCAAAAATGATGGGATTGGTGGTAGTATATATGATCCATGTAATGAAAGTGGTGTAAAACAATTTTGAATATTCTATAAGTTATCATACTTTAAGGATATAACTATTAGGCATATTGTTGACTTTATGCATACTAAGAAAAATATAACCTATGCTATTATAGAAAATATTTTTTGTGATTTTGATATTAATTCATCACGTGAAGACTTTTGAAAACTAAATATTCATCAGAATCTTTGGGTTGAAAAATGCGATGATGAAAAATATAGAAAACCTAGTGCTCCTTATGTCTATACAAAGGAAAAATGTGCATAATTCTTACAGTTGATGTCTTAAACTCACTTTCCCATAAGATATGTAAGTAGTAGTATTATAAGCCAAATTGACATTAATGGATTAAGAGGCCTCAAGACCCATGACTATCATGTCATAATCAAGAATATTTTACCTATTGTGGTAAATATATCACGTTTTTCAAAGGGGCCAAGATTGGAAATTATAAGGTTGGGCCTAATATTAAAGAGAATGAGTTTATATGTATTATATCCTTTGAAATTTGATAGTTTGAGGGAGGAGGTTGTTGAAGTCCTTTGTCTATTAGAAAGATAATTTCTACCAACAATATTTAACATTTCTATGCATCTTTTGATACATCTAGAATATGAACTAGAGCATTATGGACCAGTAAGAAAGAGATGGATGTATCCTACAAAATGATATATGAAGGTTTTGACAAAAATTGTTCATACTAGGGCAAAAATGGAAGGCAACATGTCTGAAGGATATTCAATGCAAGAGGCCATGAGATTTTGTACAGAATATATGAAGGATTTTAAAAATGTCAAGCAATGTGTATGGGATGATGACGAAGATGAGAGAGTTGTAGGTGAATTATTAGAAGGTAATGGATGTCACTTCATTCTATCACATCAAGAAATAAGTGTGATGCATGAATATATTCTTCAAAACACATGTCCATTCGATAAGTGGCATAGGTAAAAAAAAATTACACAATAATTTATTTACTCAATTACATTTACACATTTATATTATTAATCTTACTATTTGTATGTTAATATTCTATGTAGAAAATATGAATAAGAGAATCAATCTTGGATGCAAAATCAACCTCAAAAGTGTAGATGTCATGATTTGATTAGAGGCGATTCTTTTCAAAAATTTGAAGAATGGATTGCTAATGAAGTCAATGATGCAAAAGAATAAGGTCAAGATATATCAATAGAGGAAAGTGAGATTTCACAATCTCCACATTTATGTTCTATGAATTTTAGTGGAATGTGGGCTTATAGTAGTCATTTAAGAGTGGAAGAAAAAGACAAAGGAAAGACAAATTGTTATTATGTTATTAGTGCCAAATTTATTCACAAAACTAAGAAGAAATTTTATGTTGGATTCATGCAAGAAATTATTCAAGTGGATTTTGGTGAAAATAGTCCTATATTATTAAAATTGAAGCCATCTATAGTATAATTTGATGAGTATGGATTTTTACATGCAAATACAAGACAATTTATATTATAGATGGATGAGCCATATGTTTCACCTCTTCAAATGAAACAATCATTTCTAATTTATGATGTAACAATCCTAGGATGGTTTTATGTCATTCAAATAGATTCTCATTCCAAATGAAAATTCATGGTAGTTATCGATATAATGCCCGATGGGCAATATGTTAATCTACAAAAAACATTTGAAGAAGTGGATGAAGATGATGATGGAGTGTTTGAAGAAGAGATTTTGATTACCAATGAAGATATTGGGAGAGATAATGTATTACATGTCACAAATGAGGATGAGTATTAAAATCAAGTAGATGTAGATAGGAGTGATCAAGATTCATAAGTGTCAATATCCAGTTGAAACAAGGGATATTCATATTGATAGTTTGATACCTATAATTGTAAACATCTTAGTTTTTGACTATAAATTCTTTGTAATCTATAAACTAAATTCTATTTTAAGTTTCCATTTTAACTTATGAACTCAATAAAGTTTGACTGATTCAATTTGTTGATTTATACATTATTATTTATTTAGACTTTAGGAAATGAGGAAAAGTACTATAAGGCACAAATTAGTCAATGATAGTGATCATAATGCTGAAATTTCATTGATAGATTATGAGTGATTTTGTAGAGAAAAAGTGGCCAAGAATAATGAATATTTATCATGTCTTGGTTTGACAAATAAGCAAGTTGTAAATCCACTAAGTTGTATATTATTTATTTAATAGTGTTTAATTAATTTTATAGGCAAGAGCTTTATGTGTATAATACAATATGATATATCTTTTTTATATTCAAGAAAAAGAGTGCAAATAAAAAATAAAAGGAACAAAAAGATACATTACCACCATCTCATAAAAGCCAATGCATTTGTGGTTCAATAAATATAGTTGGTGAAAATATTAGTTGTGATGATTTGTAATTCGATATAGCATATGGTGATGTGTAGCTTGATATAGAAAATGGTGATGTGTAGATTAATATAGCACATGGTGATGTGTAATTTTGTGATGATCTCTTATCATCAAGTCTAAGAGAGATTATTGAAAAAGTCAAAGTAAAGAAACATAAATTCTACAGATGATTTATTCAACATTAAAGGATGTGCTTGAAGTGAAATCTATAGAGACTACTACTAATCTACCTACTCATGACACACCTAATGTGGCCAAGGATCATGAAGTTTTGGTTAATGAAAGTCATGAAGAGAGACCACTTACATCCATTGTGCCTCAAAGTGCACATGTTGCATCTAGAAATTTTGATGTATCTAGTGCATCATCAAAAAATAATGGTAGTGGTTTAATAGAATATGTGTCTGATTTTGTGGTGATCCCATTGGGCCAAATGCTTCCAAGTGGGTCTCCACATTGGGTGTAAGATGTAGGGCCCATTTAGATATTTTCAAATCAAGTTTTACAAAGGAAGATCCATGAACCATGGAAAATGTTATACAAAAAATGTAAAATGCTTTTGAGACTACTAGTGGACAAATCTCTAGAAAATATTACAAGCAAAAGATGATAATTTTGATGAACAGTTTTAGATATAATTACAAAAAAACAATCATGGAGGGAAAAGAGAGGTTAGACTCCACTCTATCTCCCAAATAGTGGGTGGAATTGAAATAAAGTATTAATTTAAAAGAATATTTGGTAAAGAGTAACAGAGGCAAGAGATCAAGAGATAATGTGAGGGCTGGATATACATTTGGCTAAGGTACATTGTAGGCCAAAATGGACAAATTTATAGTAAGTGTATGGATTTTTGGTTTAATTTACATTGTGTTATTTATTTTGATTTTTTATTGAACTAACAATATTTTGAAATTGACATTATATTTTAGGTGGAAAATAGTAATAGAGAAGTAGGAGCAAAAGAAATTGTCAAATATATGGCAACATTATATGGACTTAGTAAATCTAAGAGTGGGATGAAGTGGAAATCTAGTTCATCAATAGAGTTTTTATAACCATCTATTAAATTCCTAATAAGAGCCTCTCTAAATCATTTAAACTCAAATTAAGGGTACCAATACGTAATGAGTTACATATTCAGTCTCACTAAGCAAGTTTCATAGTTGGTTGCCTCCATTAACCCTATAATTTTTGCATGGAATGAGCATAAATCCATGGATTTAGTTGAGGTAAGAGGATATATTGATCTCATTTCTTATTGTTTGGAAATTCTATATACAAATTCCTCTTAATATTTAGATTATTTAAATTTGAGCATAGAAGAATCCAACCTAGTTTCTTTATTTTTGGAGTGATCCAAAAAATGTTCT
Organism: Torreya grandis; assembly: GCA_037957365.1. Lineage (NCBI taxonomy): Eukaryota > Viridiplantae > Streptophyta > Pinopsida > Cupressales > Taxaceae > Torreya > Torreya grandis. The sequence continues at coordinate 263,570 of JARHVA010006645.1, read as the reverse complement.
TTTGGACAAATTTATAACTTTCATTCTTTACTTGACTATTGAATGCTTTGTATATTTTTTTATCATGATGGTTAAACCACATGAAGAGAAAATTTATCAAAGCAATAATAAAATAAAAACACCTTCATGATTTCAATAGAGCTATTGATATTGATAGTGATTATGATGGACTAGACAAGAATGTGTAGCACAATCATTATAGTTATGTTGAATTAGTTGAGGTAATATAATATTTTTCAGTTATTTGTCCCAATGTTTTGTCATTATTCATGCTTAAAATGTTTTTTTAACTTAATAGAGTTTAATTTGATGCTAACTATTTCCACAATACTTGCTTTAAGCTTATTTTAGAGGGATTTGAGACTCATTTCCTTGTCTTGAAACAATCTTCTATTTTGTTCCTTCCAAAGTTCTTAGATTAAAATTGTGTGACTTATCAACTATAAAAAATGATAAGTATAATGTATTTTTATATTGGTATAGTATTGAAACAAAGTCATTATATATTTGGGAAGGGCACTCTTCCATCCTAAATTCACGCATAACCACATCTAGCATCAAAAGAGAATTGACATCCAAAATCTTCTCCCTTTGACTCTCTTAAACTCTACCATATCTTAAGTTTCCATCAACACCTTGTGAATCCCCTTTCCTCAAGTCACCATTTTCTTCCTGTAGAACCCATAATCAATTCAAATTTCCTTTGCAACTCTATATGTGCCTATTACCCTACTCCATTTTTACAATATAATGTGTGTTTTATATCTCAATATAATATGTATTTTTTTTTTTTTGTTTTTTTAGACATTTATTGATAAACTCCAAGAAGGGGATAAAGTCTAGGTGTTGGATCCATTTGATGGTGTTGTTGTGGGCATTGGGTAGATTCACTCACTATCTATTGTACATGGAGTCAAATTGAAAGGAATAAGAGATGCAAATGTAAATATTTTAAAGATAACAAGTAACATACCCCTTACTTATGAAGACAAAATAGATGGAGCTATCCATATAAAATAGAAAGAAGGAACCTTCACATAGTAGCCATTAAAATATTTAAAAAAAAAGACATAGTTTGTGTTTATCATGTACTAGTTATTAGACAGCTTGGCCTACTACTTTATGCAATAGTTTGAATGTGTTGTTTAGAGATATTATTAGTGTTTTTATCTATTTTGGAGATGTATAAGAAAAAAAGGAATTATAACTCAGTTTTCTTAGTCACAACACTGAGAAACATGGTTTGTTTTCACATATTTTTCAAAGTAAAGACACATATTTCTATCTTGTATTTGTTGTAAGAACACCTTTTCTCAATAAAATTTTAGTATTTTGCCTTCCTAATAGTTGTTTCAATATGTGAAAATGAATGATTGATTATGGTTTTCTATGTTTTATGTCATATATTTTAAAGTCTAATCATTATGTCATATGTTTGGTGGCACATGTATCTAATACCCAAACATTTATTAATTCATCTTGAGTTTAAAATTAGAGTACGTTATATTCCCTAATGTTATAAATGTTGATTCATGACAAATATTTATGGATTCATCATAGTCATGCTCTACATTTTGAGAAAAATAATATTTATGCATTTTATGTGGTCTATGAGTAAAATTAAGGATCGCTACCATACAACATGGTCCATTTAAAAGGTTAATGGCCACATGAATCCAATACTATTGCCACTGATGTAATTGGAGGTGACATAATTAGTTTTGACTGTAATTGGAGCTATTTTTATTGTGCCTAATATTAATGTACACTTATCACTTAATTGGAGGTGACTTAATCAATTTTTAGCCTAATTGGAATTAATTTTATTGTACGTAATATCATGACTTAAATTTTTCATAGTTTTCTTAGCTATAAATTAATGAAGAAGTTAATGGAGTCTTAATTAATATGGTATGTGACAAATCTAAATTAAGAGTCTAAAATTTGACATCTCTCCACATTTTTTAGATAGATATATTTAAAATATCTATACTACTACTGCTACTTATGTGTCTAATGGAAGCTGAAAAGATACCCTCAACTATAGAATGTAACATGTAAAATAGTGTAATGGGTGTCTGTAATCATAATTTGTAATCCATATTGAAAGTTTTCTAAATTCTTCTTTCAAGAAGTGAGAATTTACAATTACATCAACTATATGTTTTTGATATTATAATTATGTAAAGATGGTATAGATCCCAAGTAAAAAAGGCCCAAGGGGTATCAAAATAGGCCAAAGGCCACTAACAGCTAAAAAACAATGGATAGACAAAAGCAAAACAAAAAAAAACAAACAAACTAGGGATTAACCATAACAAAAACACTAGTTTTAATTGATCAAATATTTCCAATATTCTTTGATGAATTTGAGAAGGTCCTCCATGCTAGAAATTTTTCCTTCTATATCTTTATCTTCTTCTAGGAGGTATTATAGAATCAACAAAGAAGAAGTTGTATGATGGAAAACTTTTAAGCAAATAGTGGTTAGCACCTTCATTTTATTTTAAAGGGAGTGAAAACCCTTCTTCACTTCCTTCAACTCCATTTTAATCTATCTCTCTTCTTCATTGTTATCGATGAAATCCTCCTTGGTAGAAACATAAGTGGAGTCATTCAATTTCACAAAATAACTAGTTCCATCCTTCTCCAATTATTGATTATGATTGGGTTTATCTTATAATTTATCTACTTCCTCCCATAAATTTAGGGTAGAGAGATCATCCATAGTCTTTATGAATGAAAATTTCCCCTCTATCAGTCTCTTGGATCTCTAGATATTCATATTTATTTCCATATAGCTCTAAAATTTAAAACCATTCCCTTCTTCCATATTCTCCTCACCTTACACCTATGCCTCTAAGTGTTGTTTGTCACTAGCCAAATTCTAAGGCTCTATCCCTACCACTTTCTTATTATTACTCTTTCCTTGAGTGATATTTTTAGAATTGATTTGAACAATGGATTTTCTCTTTTTATTGCCAAAAAATGAAGGGTTATTTTTTATCTCCCACATCCCTTTGATAGCCAGAGAGTGAGAAGGGTTGGGGGATTTATAAGATTCAAATATCAAGGAAGGGAAACTAGATCCCAACCAGAGAGAGGAAAAGCTTTAAAACTTAGCGGATAAGTTTGAAGAGTTTGGAACAAGGTTTTTGGTAAAGGGTAGGAAACCATGGGGACTCACTCTTAGGGGAATGTGATATTCATCAAGGTCATTATCATGAGAACTATCTAACACCTACATTTTTAAAGGCTTAGAGGGACACAATACAAGGTGAAAGTTATAAAGCTTGAAGATAAGACCTTGGTGGAGTAGAATGGTAGAGGTAGTTAGGTTTTTTTTCAATGATTTATTTATAGACATATCAAATGTCTCTAGGGATGATAGGAGGAAGAAGGGGAAGTTCACCAACACATTGTGACAAAAGTGATTCAAAAGAGAAAAATGGTAATGATAAAAGTAATTAAAATGCCATTCAAGGGTAACATATTTCATGATGGTGAAGAATAACTTATCCTAAGGGTTAAATAAGCTCTCTCTATCAAAGCCTCCCTAAAACTTCACTAATGATTCTCCTTTAATGAATAATTTTTTCAACCCCTCTAGGTCTTGAACTTTGGTGAGTCTTTTCATTATTCTACCCTCATAGTGTAAACCTATGGCCTTAGTAATTGGCCCCTCACTAAAAAAAAATATATACCTCCAACCTGAACTTTATGATCACCATCCTAGCTCAAAGAAAACTAAATGGATATGTTCTTATCATATCCATTTAGACATTCAAGAAAATAATAAATTCTACCTTAATAACATATACTCTAGAGCATAGCATCTACTTTGGCTTCATCACATGATAATGGTTCAATTTTGACTCTTTCTCCTCCCATGACTGAAAGCTTCACCAAATTTTTGCATGGATGAAAAGGGAGCCAGACCAAAGTGAACCACCACCAAGGATATTTAACAAAAAATGGATCAAAAAATCTAGAAGATTTCAAAGCCCACACCCAATATTTAGTAAAATGTAAGCTGATACTATAATGATTTCACATGTGAAAGAGCTTGACAATATTTGCCTTGCAAGAATGTGCCTTAAAGGATTGAGGCTACCTTGTGTGATATTGATTTTCTTTGATATATTAATATATTGTAGTTTTTAGTAGTTTTTAATCATATATTTCCTTGTGTGATCTCAATATATTGTTGTTTCAAAATACTCATAACAAATGTGATCATGACATAATGATGACTTGTGTTATGTCATTATATTTATATTTTGAAATACTCATAACAAATGTGATCATGACATAATGATGACTCATTTTATCTCATTATATTTCTATTTTGAAATACTCATAACAAATGTGATTATGACACACTGATGACTAGTGAAATTAGTAAATAAAAATGATTAAATATACTACCAAATTGATCAAAATGATGATTAAAATTAATGACTAAATACACTACCAATGGATATAAATTAGTGAATAAAAATGACTAAATAAGTGACCTGTTAAAAATAATCAATGACTAAATAAGTGACCAGATTATAGCAATCAATGACTAAATATACTACCAAATCAATCAATTAAAACAACCAATAAATGCTCAAAAATGGTTTAGTCATCAATTTTCTCATGTTATAAATGACTGACGATAAAATACTAATGGTCATGTTTGGTCATTTATATGTATTTTTTAGTAGTTTTTTAATCATATATTATTTTTTTTATATTGGTGTATAGTGGCATTATGGAGATAAGATGGATCCATATGAATGTTGATCTCATTTTCATGTTTCTTAGAGTATGCGAATGGTTAACCAACAATTTTTTATGGGAGGTAGAGGGTGACATCATTGAGGTGGAGATTATTCTGGAGGACATCCACACATTGCTTAGACTTTTGATATATGAAACATTAGTAATCACTAATACACTAGAATTAGAGGATAAGAGATGATCCTTAACCTAGTGGGTTATATGATTAAATAGTATCTACCTTATATTGAGGGTGCTATGTTTTTTATATTTATATTATGTCCATTCCATACATATATAAGGTGGTGATAGGACTTGAGACAACACAAGTATTGTGTCACAAGCTGGATAGCAAGGTATTATTTTTCACGATAGCCTTATGCCAGTCAATATTAGATTTAGGATAAATCTATGATTTAGGTTATATCATCTAGGTATATATCATGCATGATATGTATGAGATGTTATCTAGGGGATAAAATATGATGCAACCAATAATACTCTTGAGTGTATGGATAGAGGAGAGGTTCCCTATGTATCATCTAGTTAGATTTCCTAATGTGGTTGATGATAGGCTACCTTAGGTCATGTGATGGAGGTAAGACATTTTAGCATGACTTATTCCCCATCTTCCATCTTTGTAAACTATCACACAAGGTAAAATAATGTGGCATTCATACACTCACATAGATATTATATGTCCTAGTTGGTCTACCATTATGATAGGGTGGACATATGTGTAGATCACATGCCACTACACTTCATGGGTGGAGCCACATCTAGTGGATCACATAAATAAAAGGTTGGGACTTCCCCATTTATTAACTCCTCAAGTAGTGTCTAATTATTGAGAACAACATGCTAGAGAGTCAAGAGGGAGAGGAGGAATATGGGCACCTATGAAGATATCGATGATTAGGACTTAGCATGCTAGACCATGGGATGGTTTTGCATAACAAAAGAGTCAATGGGGATAGGAGGAGAAGATTACATAAATGTGGATATGGGATCAAAAAAGGCACCATAATAAAGTAAATAATAGCCACTAAAAAATCATCAGAGATGGAAGAACCATCAACATGAGGAGTTGTAAGCTCTAGTTATTATGTAGATGGATCTAGTAGCATATACAAGACATAATTGGTCCACAGAGAGACCATTGAGGAGAGGACCATGGTGGTCTTAGGTGGTGACTCCAAAATTTTCATTTATGTAGAGTTAGTCGATGGAGGAGGTGTTTAGTGTGTGAGTAAACATGAAGAATGTGATTGGTGACACTAGCATTGGTGAGAAATGTTTTAAATTGATTTATGTTTTTGATATATAACACTAGATTCATCATTTATTATGATATATATATATATATATATATATACACACACACACACACATATACATACACGATATGATGTTTATCTAGTTTTTGGTTTTGTAGATCCAATGATAGAGGAGGTCAGATGGGGAGCCCTGGTTATAGCTACACAGCATGACATTTTGGATAGGGTGCTAACACCATATAACCCTACCACACTAGATGATACTAAGGTTCCATATGCCCTAGCCTAGGTGGTCTAGTTTAGACTAGTGGGAGAGGCCATGAAATAATTATAATAACATGGTGATGGGTCACATCCACCAATAGGGATAGTATCTAGAGAGGAATATGTTTGACAAACCCTACCATAAGAGAGAGATACACCCATGGAAACTACCATCCATGTAGGATAGGTAAAGGCCTAGGTGGCTAATCTACATGGATCTCTTATTATATTGAGATCCAAGATTACCTCTTTATAGTGCACTATTTCTAGGGGTCAATTGTAGGCATCTATGGGTAGATTCACTAGGCCACAAAATAGATATGATGGAGCACAACCTAGAGCTATAATTATTATATTTTTTACTTTTTATTGTATAAAACACATGATATAAATAAATATATATATATATATATATATATATATATATATATATATATATATATATTGATGTTGACATTTTAATTGAGCTCATGAGTTGTACTTGGTTTTGGATATGGATGAATGGATATATTTTCTTTCTATCACATGTATTTAGATTTTATTGTATATGCTTTAGGAAATATGTGATGTGTGTTTTACTTTCTAGCATTATTTGATATACATGCATGGTTAAAAATAAAAAGGAAAAAATGATTTTTTAAATTATAAATAATTAGAAAAAATGTAATACACACTTTATCATGATGGGAAATGTGTAAAAATAAACATGAATAAATATAATAAACCAAAAATGGTAACAAGGGGACAATTTTTTTCAAACCATGTTAAATATTTGCATGAAATTAAAAAAAATAAAAATCAAAGTAGATCACATTGGGAAGTAGGAAAGATTTTTAATAAAATGGAATGCAAACATGAAAAACCAATGGTATAAAAACAAAACAATTAAGTCAATCAATCATGTTAAATCAATCTAGGAAGTATTAAAATAAAGACAAAAATGTAAAAACAAATTAAATTAATCACACTAATTCAAGCTAGGAAGAATGAACAATTTAATAAAATGGTTGTAAGAATATATGAAATCATAAAATAAGAAGATAAAAGTTAAATACTTATGTAGTAAGCATAAAAACATATTAAATCAAGATGTGAAGTATGTCAATGATGTATAAATCATAATAAAACACTACTTATCTCAAATTAGATGTATGTAATTTCATTGTGACTTGGTTATAGTAGGAATTGGGTATTGGAATATTTTTTATGGAGGGGTTGGTCCTATCCATCATTTTACACTGAAAATCACAAAAGTAACACCAATGAAGTGGAAGTAACTATGGGAATGATTTTAAAATATGTTTTTAATGTGTTAATTTATGAGGAAGGCTTGGTCCTATCCATGGTATTACATTGAAACTCATAAGGGGAACACCAATGAGGTGAATGGTAATAAATAAATATTTTTAATGGTAATTTATGAGGATATCTTGGTCCTATCCATGGTCTTACACTGTAAATCACAAAGGAAAACCCAAGGGGAAATGATCAATTAATAAAATAATATTTCTCAATGGGAAATATTAAGAATGTTAAAATGAAAGAGGGAATGTAAAATCCATAATATAGGCATATATGTAAATACCTTAGGAAACATGAGGAATACTATGTACAAAATAGAGACACTAATAATCTAGTGACCATCAAAATACATAGGACACGTGCTCACGATAAACACAAAGCTATATAGGCAAATAGGTGAGATACTCAAATTAAATCATGATAGTTATATGAATAATAAAATAAATATGGAAGTACCTTCTCACAACATTATCCTTATTATTTATGAAATTTTATAGATTCATAAATATCCTAAGAAGATTGAGTACTTGTGTGAGAAACTAGGTATCACTATGATATTTTTTTTCCCAATCTAGTGGCCTAATGGACCACAATGGACCTTGACTCTATCATGAGGCCAATTTTAGAGTTTGATATTTGATTATAAAAAGGATATGTGATATTAATCACATATTTTATTGTTATTTGACTTTTGAATTTGTATCATTGCCTTTTGGATTTTTTTTTTTTTTTTTTTTTTTTTGATTTTTAGATTCCTCCTCCATACAAGTTTGGAATAACCAGCATGAGTGATAAAAGTGATATTCATGAATGAGATTTAAACATTGGGTAAATGAAGATAAATATCTAATGATATGACTGAATAAACACGTAGGATTACCTATGAAATAATTTGTAATCTCAAGTTTTAATCGTATGTATGCTTAGTATGTGAAAGGAATACAAAGGAATTTAGGGAGATCCAAAGTATATCAATAAATAAAATTAAAATGAGACATCTAGTTTTCTAAATAATCATATGGTGAAGAGAGATTACTAAGGGGATCAAGGTTTATATAACCAAGTCACAATAATAATTATCTGAGTTTCAATTGAGATAAGGTAGCAAATAATTATTAAAAAAGAAAATAGATACATGAAAGGAACTCATAGACATAGGAATGTAATAATAAAAATAAATCATAATAAAGAGGAAAGTAAATGAAACCATAAACAACACATAATGCATAATATAAATATCCATTTGAAATAGATAGGTGAAATAAAATATGACACATAGTCAAATGATATAAGATATATAAAAGTGGATCACAAGTCCAATCCAAAATTATAATAAAAAAAAAGTGAAAGAACACCATTCCATGTTTAAAAATACTAATAAATACATCCAAAAAATATTATCCATGACATCTGAAACATCTTTATGAACCTAGATACAAATGGTAGCCAGAGTCTCATCAATCCTCATGGAAATTTGTGTAAAGACCTCCCTCTAAATATCTTCAATAGAAAATATAGGTTTACATGAAGATCATGCTCATGAGGGATCTCATGTGTAGAATATTAAATAAGAGGAATAAGTGCCTAATAAATAATGGTATCTACAAGATGAGAAGGAGGCACCACTGATGGATAAGGATCCATGGGTGTGGAAGAAGGTAGCATGGGCAAAGAAGGAAAAATCTTATTATGTGGGAAACTTGTGGAAGGAAAAATAACTAGTGTAAGTATCAAAAAAAGGTGATCATGATGATTCTACTAAATAATACAACACTGATTAGTATGATGGGTACCACATTAGTGCTAAAGATAACATACCTCCTAATATTTATGGATATACGTAGGTAATAACTTAGGAGTATGGATAGCCCTATATTTGGGTTGAATAAGAGGGGGATGCAATATGTAAATATATTGTTGAATCATTTGGTAATAGGTAGAAAAAATATTATCTATCCCATGGAAGCAATAAATATGCTTGTTAATAGACTTTAGGGGCCTACTAATGGAAGAAGTAGAAGGAGAAGCCATGGGTGGATGATATAAATAGTTGTTTTTGGTTCAATGACTATAAAATTTATGAATATCATAATAAGGATGATTAGCCCATTAGGTTTGCATGGGATGAATTTGACGCAAAGTAATAAGGCCATTGCAAAGGGAAGGTGGTGATGAAGCAGAAACTAGACTAGGGCTATTTGAAGTTAAAGTAGGATCAAAAACATGATGAGACCCAACTAAGTGTGAGACTAGATGTGTAGAAGGCTTAACAAAAGTAAATAGAATCTTTGGAGGAAGTAAATTAGAGGGATCTTGGTATCTATCAAAATAGTAAGAACTGGTCATGGCATAATCCATGATCATGCTTATAAGAGGCTCCACTAAAAATAGAGGTATACCATGTGATCAATCCATTTTTACCCTATGAAAAATAAGAGTAATATTATAATTAGACACTATGAAGGAAGGAATTCAATAAGACTAATGAAAAGACTAAAATAAATAAGTATAATATTGAAGAATATTAAAATTTATATCTTGGACAAGTCTTCCTAAAATGGGTCATCTAAAGCATAACCACCATCACATTTGGGTGTATGTAAGTCGATGCTACATGTAGGTATGACCTTATCATCAGAAGTTATATGATGAATTAAATTTGTAGTCTTACTTAAGACCATAGGTACATCATTGATAACATGTTGACATGATCAAAGTTTCAAATAGGGAGTAAGTTAGGTGATGATATGAAGGGATAGATCATAATTTTTGATCTTGAAGATTATCTCATCTAGCTCATCATCATAGAAATCTAGGAGGTTAGGTGGTATGTTCCTAATGCATTCAGGGTAACCATTATAACCTTGGGTATAATTTATAGTTGAGATTACCTAAATGTGATACTAAGCAAAGGTTCAAGTGTATGAATTTTGAAGACACCATGTTATTATAATTGTTTTCAATTTTAAGGGTTTGTGTCTCCTTGAATCTTATAAATAACACCATTATGAAGTAATTTGACACATTTTCATGTGGATGAGGTGACTACCCTCATATGATGAGTCCAAGTATACCAAGAAAGATATTATAAGATAGGGGATAGTTAGAGATCATCACTTTCACATGAATGGTAATAGGAGGGGAAATAATGTGAAGCCACACACAACCTAAAGGAGTCATTTTCCTTGAATTGTAGCCTTGACATGCATTATGTGTGGACTTTAGTTTACATTTAGAACATCTTAGATTTCTAATGAAATTGAGGGAGGTAATGTAAGTACCTAGACCCTCATCAATCAAGGCATACATAAATTGGATATCATTAATCTGGACACTAATGAATAGAGGAGGATCATCCACATGAAGTAGAATCTTATAGAAAATCATGAAAGTGATAGAAAAATTGAGGGAAAGAGAAGTGTCCATTATTTCCTCAATGGGGTCCCATTCATCATAACCCATGGGGGGAGTGCTAGATATAGGCACATAATGTTACAAGAACTCATTTGAAAGAGGGTTGAAAGTGCAATTAAAATTGTGTTGATAAGATTTAGTTGGTTTGGGTTGAGTAAAAATAAGTTTATTGACTTTAGGTGGTGGGATGGTTGATTGAAGTATTTGTTGTGGTAGGGTTAAATAATAACTATTTTAATGTTAGGGAACATTATCTTAGTGTGTATAAGTTGGGGGAAGAGTTGAGATATTTTTAGAAGTATGATCAATTTTAGTTGTTAAAACTTGTTATTGAAAAATTATAAGGTCCTCTTTCCCCAATTCCATTATATGAGATAGGGAAGTGTCTTGAATGATGTAGATTATTTGATAAGTTTGGTGCATGGGTGTTGAATTGGTATCGATAACAACAAACAATATTTGGATGTTAGTCATATTTACCACTTTTTATTTATTAGTAGTGAGGTATATAAGACTTTATACATTATTTTAAAAATGAATAGGCTTGTCATTGCTATCTTTATAGTTATGAATAATATATTTGTATATAAAAAGATGAGCATTAGCTTGATTTAAAGCTTGATTTCTGGTTTTTGTTTCATGGGATTTAAAATATATGTCATATGAGTGTCGATACTTATGAATGAGTGATTTATGATCATGTTTGGGCCATGAAATAAATTTATGGCTAGACTACATAGTTGTCTACAAGTCTCATGAAAGTGGCCCAAACTTGCATGAAACCAACAAAAAAATTATATCATACCATGATTTCATTGGATGAGTGGGGTCAATATATCATGGTAGAGGACTTGGAGTATGGTTTGGCAGCTTAGTTAAGGATAATGGTTTGTCAACATTAATGTGTCTTGTCTAAGAATTTGTAGAATTAGGAGTGTTGGTTAGAGGGAGAGCATGCTCCATAGTGTTATTTGGATTGATTGCTTGAATGTTGTGAATAGTATCATAATTATCAATAACACCATCATTAGTTACATGATGGTTTCTTTTTGATAAGAAGTATACTAATTCACATGATAAGTTGAGATAGATTAAATTGGTGCATGAGAATGTATTGTCACTTTTCTTGGTCAAGGGATTATTCTAAAGTTCTTGGAGAGAGAGTCTTAGCCCAATATTGTAACTCGGGGTAGAGAGAATTAGTGAATAGGTGGAATAGGTTACCATCTTACATATTATTATCACATTTTTTAGACAATTTATTCCATTCTTAGATGAAAACCTATGTCATTTAAGTTTTAATTTGTTTATAATTTATGAAGTGAGATAATTTATTCTTGGGAATGTCACTAATTTAAAATTCTTGTACTAATGAGTTAACCAATCTTCCTAGATAGTGATAGAATGAGTTTTTAGTTGATTGTACCAATCTAAAGCATCTCCTAAGAGTTTTGTAGCTAATACCTTGGTAACAACAAATGTATTAATTTTGACCCAATATTTATAAAGTTTACCAAATGTATTTAAGTGCAATGTGGGATTAGTAGACATGTTGTAGGTTATGGTAGGTGTGATACCTTCTATATTGATAATTATAATTTGAGGTATAAGAGGTTCATTTTGGATATGTTTGATCATTTATTAATGAGGGGTGGTTGAGGAATAAGGTTACCGTGGTAATCCCTAAAGGGGGTGGGGAATTCAGATTTTACATTCCCCATGAAACCTATTGGGGTTGATTTTGAAGGTTAATGAGATGATTTTGCATCTACATCATTTTATTTGCATTCATGGTTTTAAAAGTATGAATTTGATTGAGTGTTTGTAATAAAATTTGGTGAGTTTGGGTAGTATTTTGACTTGTGTGTGAATCAAATGATTCATTGGTATTGATATTAGTGGCTTGAGTTTCACTATGATTAGTAGCATGTGTTGCACTATTGGTATAAAAGGAAACATGAGTAGCATGGTTAGCATTGGTAAAAAAGGATGCACTATTAGCATGGTTAGGATTGGTAGCAAAATATGCACTAATAGAATGATTAGGATTTCTGTAAAAATATGTACTAGTGGCATGATTAGGGAGAAGGGTCTTTAAAAAAGGTCCATTAGAGATTGAACCTACCATATTAGTGGATATACTTGGAATGGAGGTTAAGGAAGTCATAGAAGAAGATTTCATGGTGTGTGAAGGAGACAAAATAGAAGGGAAAGTTTAAGAATCAAAGAAAGTGTCTCCCCAAAAATTGTGAGAGAAGGTAGGGAAGGGTGAAAGATGTTCTTTTACTTGAGGACATATCATAAGATTATAAATGGTTGAAGGTTCTTTTCCTCTATGTTGAGGAAATTTGTTAATGAAGAAGAGAATTTTAGGTGTGTATTATAATGTATGATCATATTTTAAGGATAACACTAGATTATGAATTGGGGATGAATGAGGAGGAGTCCCATAATTGGTAGTGTGAGTGGTAACATGAACATTACTTTAATCCAAAGTGGGAGCCATAAGCTTTGTTTTGGGAAACTTATTACGATTGGTAAAAATCATCATGTTTATCAGATTTAATTTTGTATTATCTTCAAAAAGGAAATTCATGATGAGAAAAAGAGGTTAATAATTTGATAGAAAGAACTAGGGGATAAGATAAAAAATTAGACAAATTGATAATGCTATGTAAAATATGAAATGGTATATAAAAGAAGAGTACATAGTTATATGGGTTGATTGTGTACTACCAGATAATAAACTAAATAGGAAAAAAGATGACATAGTTGAATAGGTCAACTACGTACTGCTAGATAAGAAACATAAACAGAAGATAAAGATACACAATCAAATAAGGTAACTATGTACCTAAGGAAAATAAGATGAACATTATATAAGAGACTATTTTGACTAGGATGATAGTGTTATGGAAATAGAGAAAGATTTTGCAAGATAATATCTATGAAAATGAAATAAATAACACAAGAAATTAGATCAATGTGATTGATCCTATTAGAACATAGTAAAAACCTTATACTAACGCTAGCTAATGAAAGTTTTCAAATACAAAATACAATGATCAGAGAGAAAGAAATAAATTGAAAGTAAATGCTAACTAATTGGTTATTCCTAAGTGTTTTTAAATTATAATAAAGTTTGAACATAATATGATGGGGAGTTCGCTATAAGATGGAATTATAAATAAATCTATGGATATTTTTATAAAATTTAGGCTGAAATGGATATGTATTGGTGATGTTACTAGGTTGGTATTTGGGTCTGACCCCTCACTTCACAATCCCACAGTGATAAGGGTGTTGGGTGATTTACAAATATATACCATCAACCAAGTGTTTATACTTGGCCAAAAAACTAAGTCAACATCCCTGTTGGTGATGAAATCCAAGTAGGTAGGCCTTAGGAAGAAAAATGTTTAATGTATTTTTTGTGTAAAGTTATTTAGAAGTGTGTGTAAAAGAGAAAAATAATATGACTAAATAAATAAATTTAAAAACCACCTAAATAATGTATGTTTTTTATTCTAAGCTTGAAATAAACTAAAATTAAAAGTGAACTAATTACTAGCAAAAAGAGGTTAATTCAATTGGCTATGAAGAGTACAGAGTTGATTTAGGTTACACTATATGAAAATAATACAAAACATAGTCGATGGGGTCATTAATGTTCTTTTGAAGCAAGATATAGAAGAACACAATCAAATAAGTCAACTCTATCTTATGGATAGAATATAGGCCAAAAAACTATATTGAGATAATCAACCCAATTTTTTGTAATGCTACAATTTTATAGACTACAAACTTGTGAAAAATAGTTCTAAAAATGAAAGATTGAAATGATAGAGAGAGTAAGAATGAACCTTGGTTGGGTTGAATATGCTTGTATTGTAAAAATTTTAATGCTATGATGCTCAAGTCTTGATTCAATTATTCCACAAATAGATTCTACTAGGTCAATTGAGTTTTTTAAACCTCTGTGATAAAAAATAATAAGTGAACAAAGTTGAATAGCTCGACCATGTTTAAAAACTTCTACATTGAAAATGAATAACTACAAATATAGTTAACTAGTTTGACTATGATGTAATCATGTAATTGAACAAGAAAACTATTCCAAATTTATCAATCTAGTTAGTTGTATTTAAAGAATACCTACATAAATAGAACAAAATATTTTTAGGGTGAATATGTGTTAAACACATGCATAATCTATTATAACTATACCGATAGGTTCAATAC
Organism: Torreya grandis; assembly: GCA_037957365.1. NCBI lineage: Eukaryota > Viridiplantae > Streptophyta > Pinopsida > Cupressales > Taxaceae > Torreya > Torreya grandis. The sequence goes on along the minus strand of JARHVA010006645.1, from coordinate 248,304 downwards.
AATACTGTAAAAATAAAAATATATTATAATGGTAAAATGAATGAGTGAAATAAAACATGCAAAGGTTTTTTCATGTTGGATTCACTAGAATGAATAAAAATGAAAATATAACTGACTTATTAATCAGTCCTAGCTTGAAGAAGATAAATCCTACTTACACTTACAATTATTGATACATTATATATCCTTGGTCATGACCAATGTGGATACATTAGACCTAACCAAGGCATATCTTACAATAATAACTCACTATAGAGGGTTCCAAAGCCTCTTGTCAAGTAACACTACACAATAACCCTAGCTACATCCTATATTTTCATATTTACTAAGTAAATGACAAGTAAAGTAAAATGTAATCTAGTTATCACCAAAGATTGTGGCACAAAGTGGGGGTAATAAACATAAAAATTAAAAATTCATAGAAGATTTAAACTTAATCCAATGTATAATAAATACTAATTCATGGGAGATAAGTACAAATTTAAATCTATCTACTCTTACAAAGGAAGAATAAATTTAGGAATAATTAATCTTGAAGATGAACCTTTTGAGCCTCAATTTCTCCCTTGGCCAATATGATTCAAAATAGGTTGTTGTGGTATGAAATAATAACAAGGATAAGTTAGCTCTAAGATACCTAACTTCTCTATGTATCCAAAATACTTCTCCATAAGATAATATTCATAACTCCAAATAAATTATTGAAAGCCTAAGTAATTAGTCAATAGGGTTGGCCCAATTTGTCTATATATCAGTATTTGATTTAAAAAAGTTAGGTCCCTATCTAGTTCATCCAAGGCTGACCTAGACCTAAAATATCTTTTTAACAAAATAAATATAGGGTTATCCTAGGCTGATAGTGTATTTTAGACTATCAAAAAGAGTTTTAGGTTTATGTAGGGGCTAAGTAAGGTGGTTAATTACTTATAGGAGTGTGTAAGAAAGGCATCAAAGATTAGGGAAGTGTATAAGAGAAGGTTGGATAGATATAGATAGATGGTATAGAGGATAATAGTCATGTGAATAACTAATGGTCTTCCTACCCCTTTCTTGGTATTCCCTTTAAGGCATGCACTTAGAGAGATTGATAGTGATCAGATACTACAAAAGATAAAACATTAATAATTGATAAAGTTTGAAAATATTATGTGTATACATTTTTTGCCTATTCTAAATATAAATCTATATTAGCATCAAATCCAGCTAGGTACCTTATTCTATGTCATTTTATATATCTATCATAGGTTTACTTTTCATTAATGCATTATTTTAGTCTAATAAATTTGGTATATGGTATATTTGAGTGTAAAATTTAATTAGACTATTGTAGATATGACATTCACCCTTGTGCCCTATCATTTCTATATGCTTAACCCTATCTACCCAAGAGGATCCACATCCAAAATTAGGGTTAAATATTTGGTGATCTTGACTTATCTAAATTCAATTTTTATGATTGCTAGGGTTTTAAACCAACTAGGTTTTTATATTATTGTACATTTTAATTTCTATAAGTACTATTTTGGATACAACCTAGCATAGTACTAGATTGAGGGGTATGTCTATTGAACATATTAAGATTCCTATTAACCCATCCAAGATGTATCAAACCAATGAGGGATATCATACATTTGGTCATGATCACCCATGTTGACAATGAAAAAATGTTGATAAAGTTATCATAGAAGAACATTTTGATAATGAAAATTAGGAAGCAGATGAAAATGAGAAAGTATACCATGATCAAGAAAATACAATTGTATTATTTCATGAACCCATTCAATAAACCCTAAAGATCTTGATAAGATATTAAAAACTATAATTTAATCCAAAAATTCAAAAAAATTAGTGGACACATCCATCCTCTTTAGAACACTACAACTAAATACATTTAATGGGAGCACATATTATGTGTTTAAACCTTTGTTCCCTAGAATTACTATTGATACATATATTATGGACTTACAAGATTTTTTAACATAAATACCAATTTAAATGCCTATTACTACTCAAAAAAATGTTTTCATCCCCTTTGGTGACTACTCAATTGGTTATTCTAAATACCAATGGGTTTACAATTCAATATCTTCTCTAAGTTATCAAAAACTTAGATGATAAGGTTATAAACATTGAACAATAGGATTAAAATTATTCAAATAACATTGATTTTCAAGATGTGTTTCATAACCCTCTTCCACCATAGTTACCTTTAAACCCTTTGCTAACTAGCTTTGTTAAACCTAAGTTCACATTCTATGATGGTGACATTACTCTAGAGAAGCATCTTGATCCTTATTTTTGACATGCCTTAATTATGCCTCTCATGATAAAATTATGACCAAATTATTTCCAGGAGCCTCAAGGATTATGCATTAAGGGGGTTTTATGACTTACTTATCTAATATATGAAAACATTCAAACCACTTGTAGATCCAATTTTAACACACTTTTATATTAACATTACCAAAAAGGTTTCTTATGATCAGATTGTAAAGATCAAATAAGGAACCAATTAACATATCAATGAATATGTCTTGAGTCATAATATAATATTGGAAAAAAATGACCAATCCTATGGTAGACAAATATTTACAATGTATATTCAGGAAAAGTTGTTTACTCCTTTACATGAGTCCATTATTTTCAATAAGTTCTAATCTTTTGATGACTTATGCCATGTTGTATGGGACCATGAAATGAAGTTTATACCATTGAATAATATCGTGTATGTATCAAACACACTAGATACATATACATATAGTAAAATATTTAAAATTATACCAAGTTATAAGGTAAAACCTCCTAAGCCTAAAAAAGAAACAACCACCAAAGTTAAGAAGTTTTGTAACAACCTAATCAACTTGTCTTATCTAATGCACCAAGCATACAATTTACATGTTTATCAGGTATATTAATTCATTAATCCTATGGTTAATAGAGTTTCATCTTATATCTCTCCCTCCTCCAATAGAGGTTGATATAGATATACCTCTACCTAAAGGATATGATGTAAAATATTATTATGACTATTACCAAGACCCTGGGCATTTTATGAACAATTTTTTTTTATCTTGAAGCATAAGATCCATGACCTCATCAATGACCAACATATTACATTTGATGATCCTAAAAATTAATAAGGTTCACAACCTAATGATCAACACAAGTATAATATATTTAATAATCCTTTATAAGACCATTCTAAGAAGGAACCATATGTCCAAATGGAATATAATGCACATCCTCTTCCATCACATTATGGACACCCACTAGATGGAGTTATTAGTAATTACACTAACATATACCTCCTATGGCTAACAAACATGACATCTATTTTGATTAAAATTAAATTAAAGGATGATGAATATAATATTCATTATCTATTCATTCGATCACATCTTGATAAACACCCTATATACAGTGTTATGATTGATAATGATGAAAGTGAAATTTTTTTCACCATGACATTAATTATGCATTTGGGTTATACTCATAATGATTTAAAATACTCTATTAGATACTTTAGAGCATTTTATGGGACCTCCCAGAAGGTTCTTAGCAAGATTTATCTACCTTTACAGGTTGATCCCACACATGTGGTTACTACTTTCTTAGTTATAACTTATACGAGTGTATTTTACACGTTGTTGAGATGAATTTGGATGCATACTCTTAGAGAATTACCTTATACATTTCATGGGTGTGTTTAGTACATTAATGCCAATTAATTAATTATATTTTCTCATGTTCTATATGAACATTATATTAAAAATATAACTTCATATCCATGCAATTATTATCAAGCCTTTTAAGGCTAATCCACCATAAAAGGTTAATCAATAGGCAATCCCCATTACTATGCATCCATAATTTGAGAGACCTTTAAATCATATATAGACAATGGGTTCCACAAAATCCTCATCTTCCATGTACCATATTTAGATGTCCAGAGCACATACACATGTTCCTACTATTACTTTTCATAAAGAACCATAGAGTACACTTAGATGGGTTAGATTAACCCCTATTCATTCTATTGGTACCTCATGACCTTAGATTCCTATTATATATATGTTGATAATAATAAATATTTTAGTTATATATATTTCATATATACATTCTCCTTGTTACTACCACCAGTTTCTTTCATCAGGTTTTGAGTAGGGAGATACATGTGATCATCTTTCAGATGATATTATAGGATTATCTTGTCTCTTCAAAAATTTCAAAAAAAATCAAAACATTCAAAAATCTAAAAATTATTTTGGAACCTTCATGTTTTATTGTCCACTTGGCATCTATGTGTTAATTCCATGTTCAGGGCTAACATATAATTTACTCATAGATATACATATATAGGTATACATAAATACATGATTCTATGAACTTATGGGTGTTGTTATTTCCCTATATTCATGTCACTAAGACATTGGGGGAATCCATATTATATGATATTGATACTTCTAGGTTATATCATTATATGGTCACATCACATTATCATGATTTGGATCTTATGTACTTACACATGCCTTATCCTGTCTTATTTATTATAAATGGTGCTTGATATGTTATGCACTTGACATTTTTTGATAACACATTTGATCCATGATCTAATATGATATGTTTATGATGGTTGCTTATGCTTTTAATTTATGCACTTCCTTGAGTGTTTTTCCTTATTATTGTCTTACTTATTCAAACATTTGAATATGCTCCATTGTATGTGGCATTCTACCTATGATTTCCTTCTTGGACATTTGAATATGTCACTTCTTTCTTTTTGGACATTTGACTAAGTCATGTCCACTCAATTTTGTGGCATTTGAACATGTCCCTTATTTATGGTCCCCCAAGAGCTTTGTATGTTGACTTGATTTTGAGTTCTCTTGTATGTGTATTATTTTATTGTGAGCTTTTACTGTTCATATCTAAACATTTCCATGAACTTTATTGTGCATCTTAGGCCTACATGTACCACATTAGTTTTATGCACTTCAATGATACATATACCTATTCACATTTTTATAGATGCTACATGGTTAAGTCATATAATATATAGGTATATAGTTATCTTATTCCTTTTAGGTGAGGTAACTAATAGGTACTATTTTTCCCTCACCTTAAATGGGGGTCATGTCATATGGATATATATTCCACACATACATAATTTTTATATTAAATAGGGCCATGCTTTAGAAGAATATTCTACACACTCATTCATTATTTATGACTTATATAAATTTAATTATATAGTGGGGGAATTTCATATGGATGTGACTTTGACACATCCATAGTTTTTTAGATTTAGTAGGGGCATGCTTTGGAAGCATGTTCTCCACATCTATTTAGTATTCAACATCTCTGGTTTACATTTTAGGCTTATTTTTTAAGCATGTCCTCCATATTGGTACTTATATAAATTTCATATTTATCCATATATAATGGGAGCATGCCTTGGAAGCATGTTTTCCACACTTACACCATTATCCAAACTGGCAAAAACACACAGTTATATGATTCCTCTTCATAGTTGTGGTAGCATTATATAAATTTATACCATTTTTATACATAGTTTCAACATGGTACATATCTAAGGTGCATATGATATGCAACATGTGCCTAAATTTTCAAAATACAAGTCAATTTTAGATTTCAAAACCATTGCACATATTAATGCCTTATAGATGTTTATAGACTTTATCAAACCAATCTACTGTAGTAGTTGGTACACCTTTTGATATGGTCGATGTGATAAAATCACTCAATATTTCTAGGTTTTTAGGTTGGATATAATTATATCATCTGATCTCACCAGGTTATACTTATCATTGGGTTTCATAGTAGAGATAATATTTATTTCTAAGTAGAAACTCATGTTTGCTCCAAAGTTGGGGGCATGTGCCTTCTAATCTCTCTCTATCTTTCTACTTGGATATATGCACTTTAAATATTTATTTATATTTATCCTATATAAATTTTAGATCCTTAAAATGATACATATTTTCCAAAATAACTTTAAAATAGGAAAAATAGTTACATCAACACACACGTGTGCTCTTAAACCTAACTCTTTCATTTTCAATCAATTTTAATTAATTTTAACCTATAGTATATGCACTAATTTTAAATTGTAACATGCTCTTGGTTATAGTTTAGTCACAAGAAAAGCATTCAAATTTTACTCAAGTAAATACAATGAGTGAATACATATCCAAGTACTTATTCCTTTCCTTTCAACTAGAAATTTCATTACTATATTTAAGTGTGGAAATAAAGATGATATTTTATGATACGTAGCACCTCAATATTATACATTTGGAAAACATAGACCTTGGTTGTTCCTTTTAGTTTTATGCATGTCTTACTTCTACAAGCCTTAAATCTACTCTATATTTTTCCACTTGGCCTATCTCTTAGTTTGAGTATTATTATATTGATGATACAAACATCATATCTTTCCTAGAATGCTTAAAATGTACTTATCTTACACATATATAAGTTTTGAGCTTATACCTATTTTACTACTCCCATGAGACTAATATAGGATAGACAATAGTTTTGATAGTATTGGCCTACCCCTACACAAGTGTCCAATGCCCAAAAGTCATCCAATTTGCAAATGAAACATATTATAATGGTCAACATAAGTTATTTAATTTAAGTTATCCCTTGATAGGATTGGTATAAATACAATATCAAACCTTATTCATTACTCACTTAGTAATCAGACCAAAGAGATAAAGGCACTTATCAAAATCACTCTATCAAGAATTCAATTGATTAATTCTTCCCTATTTCCATACTAGTCATAGTTACAACACATCTACAAGTATGAAGTACAAAAGGAGTAGCACAAGGGCTTATTTTCCATGTTACAAGTTAGGTCACCATTGTACTTACTTTACACACATTGCATAATTCACTAAAAAGATAACATGTATGGGATAACTACATGAGTCTAATACACTCTTTTGGAGTATTAGATATGTAAGAAATGCCATTTGATAGTGGGGTCACTAAGGTCAACTCAATACCATGTTCCCACCAACCCATTTTTCCCTAAGGTCACATTGAAGAGGAAATATAGGGTTTTTCCATTTCACAAGGAGTGATTGTCCATGACCTAGATATAAATTCACTAGAGTGAGGGGAAAACAAAACCCAAAATCATATAGGAGGTTATATCCTATTTCACTAGATATTTTGTATATGCGACTAGCATCAAACATAGATAGTAGTATTGACACAACCATCCCAAGATGATGTTACTATCTAGAGAACCAAATTTATTCTAGAATTTTCTCCCCACATGCTTTCAAACCAATCTAGATCCAAATTTACTTTAAAATTAGAGCTATATAAGTACCCTATTTTATGCCATTTTTTAAATCTATCGTAGTTTTAATTTTCATTAATATTTGATCTCAATTTAATAAATGTAGTATTTGGTATATTTGAGTTTATCAATTAATTGGCCTAATGTAGATATAAAATTCACCCTTATGCCCTAAAATTTATATATTACTAATTAATTATAACCAAAATGACCACTTCTAAAATTAGGGTTAAATACCATGATGATAGCAACTCATAATTGGTTGTAGCATTAATTCTAACATGAATGGATAGAAGAAAATAATCCTTATGGCATGCTTTGTCAATGTCATGGAATTCAATACATATATTAATATTACCATTATTTTTTAGAATAGGGATGATGTTTTTAATCCATTTAGATTAATCCATATGATTTATAAACCTTAATTTTAGGAGCTTTATGATTTATTCTTTCACCATTAATGTTGTTTTCAGATTGATTGTCCTAAGCTTCTATTTTACGAGTTGTGCATTAGGTATTGTTACTACGTTATATAAAAATACTTTAGGATTGATTATTATCATGTTTATATAGGATAAGGTGAAGGATTTAGAAAACTAAGTGAGAATTTACTTATGGTATTATATTTATTAGAGTGAAAATGAGGACCCAAAATTAAGAACTCTAGGATTTTCCTTAGTTCCTATGTTTACATCAATAGTATATTAGATGAGTGAAGAATTTACCTCATAAAATTGTTTAGGAATTATCAAGAGGTCAATGTACTCTCCCTCAATGTTAGGTAAATCAATATATACACCAAAAGATAAATAATCAAGAATTTTTTAGTAAGAGTCATAATATTTACTTCTAAGAGTAAACACAAGATAACATGTTAAATTTAAATATCCCTTATGGTGAAAATATTATAGATCATCCTAATCATGAAAGAACAATAATATAGCTTCATGATATTTCACCAAGTCAAGGACTAGTCAGCTAGCATCCTTCCCTATATAGGCAAAGGTTGCATCATTATGAAATTTATACATGAAATGTTATGTATTAACATACACTATGAAATATAACTCAGGTATCACAAGGTGAGGATGAAAATGAGAATAATAGACAACCATATAATTAATAAGGTTATTTTATCTCAATACAAATTCTATAGAAATTAAATTAAAACCCTTCCCAGCTTCTTGTATAATAGAATTATAAATCTGAAGGTGTTTATATTTAATTTGATATATTTTTTAGATTTCATTTATCACTAGATGTGAATCACCTTTGATTTTCAGGTTCTGAATTCCAAACCATTTAAAGATGAAAATACCAAGCAATAAATATTCATAATCAGTACCATTTTTGGTGCACTCAAATTTAATTTTAAAATTAAAAATTAGGACCTTTCCTTTTGGGGGGACTAAGATAACTCTTACTCCTACACCAAAATGACATTTTACCCCATGGTAATTAAGGAACCATTAATTGTGTGTAGATGTAGGCTTGTCACTAGGGAGAGTTTCTTGTTCTTTTAATATCTCAATAATGTGGATGTAAATTATCATGGATAATACCTACTAGGGTTCATGGTTCTATGATTAGTGGTGCATCATTTTCCAACATATCAATAATATTAGTGATTTACATAGTAAAAAATATAGGCATGACTATTGGGTCTTAGCCACTATTATTTTCCATAAATGCTACCTCTTTTTCACTTAGTTTATCTTTCAATGAGGCTTGAGGGATTTATTTCTCTTTCTTCAAGATAACCATTTTAGGCATCATAGCCTCTCTAACATCCACCAATTGTGTGGGTTTTGTAACCCTTTTGGTAGGTAGGTGATTGATGGGTATCGTTGTTACCCATTCATTTAACCAATTTGTGTTTGTGTCATTTATTACTAGGGCTAGTATCCAAGGCTATGTATAATAAGATATTTATTCGGTTTAACTAACAATGTTTTTTGGGGGTTTTTGGTGTTTCTCTAACCTAAGTTTTTACTCCTAAAGTATAAAATAATAGTTAAAAGAAACACACTTACTTGAAATGTAAACACGCCAAATTGAATTGAAGACTCTAAAAGTAATCACATAATGTTGTAAAGTAAACACACTGAAATTCAATATCAAATCCACACTTTTCAGCTAAGTTTTAGAATTAAGTTTGATAAAATTAAATGAATGATAAATGCTTGTTCAAATCTAAAAGCACACACATTAACAATTTATTCTGACCTATAGGTTATTAATCCACTCACACAAAGAGAATTTATATTAATTCCAATTAAAAACAAATAAGAAGTAAATTATATATACCAAAAATACACATTGTGTATCCTTAGGGAGTGGACCTTTACTCATTCTTAGATTCAAGGTTAAAGAAACTCAATCTTTAAAACACTATCTTAATGCATAGATTGAAAGAGTAATCTTCTATGAAGTCTTATTGTATTCAAAATAATAATTCTTAAAATATTTTTACACACCTATAGACCGAGCATGGATTTACATTTTATTGGATGAAAAATAAACTAAGTATCCTAAAAAATGGGTAACAATTTAACTAACCAAATAAGAGGATATTCAGAGAGATTGTTTTGTTATGGCCTAAATAGAGAGGAGCATTACAACAAGATCCACACATGGTTGGGAATATCCTCATGGAATTTGCAAATGCATATTCTAACCATATCTGATCACCAAATCTTACATATAATATATCCATATCATCTTATCTAAAGTTACAATGTATATCAACTAACATCCATAAATAGAAAGCTATACAAAAATAGAAATCTATGTATAGACATGTATAAAGATAAAACGTATCTAGAGGAGTCCTAGATCATAAAGATATTATATAATTCTTGCAACATATTATGGATAAGTCCATAGCAATATGTGAGAATCTAAATCATGACTATTGTAATTTATAACTAAATATCATAATCTATAACTTGACTATTGTAATATGTAGCTATCTATCAAGGTATGCAAAATGCTTGGAAGAATCCAAAGCTATGATCAAATGATAATTTCTTGGTCAGGGCACTTCACTGTCTTCATGAGATAATAGGAAATATATTATTTGGATGCTATCATACTTATATATATCAAAACATGTAATACTAATCATGAAAATAGTTAGAACATCATGTAAATAATGCTAACTTACACTCATATGAGCTTATAGAGATAAAAGCATCCATTTTATACGTTAGGATAGTTATAAATCCTAAGACTACATGAAATTCTAAAAAAAATGACATGTTTATAGATATGAAGGATGATATATCATGGCTATAATGATTCATAGTGTGGACTCATAATTTCCCTCACACCTTACCTTTTGTAAGTCCTATTGCAAGCTAACTTCTCCTATCCTCATAAGTGTGAATCCTCTGTTCCATCTTGAGATTAAGGTCATATATGGAGTAAAACTATTATAATATTATCTCATGAGTGGAAGTAAATCCCATATCCCTATTAACAAAATGAATCTAAATAGCAAACTATTCCTCAGATTGTGGCCCTGTATTCTACCATGGAGACATAAGAGAAAGCAATAGAGGTGGCCTAAATATCATCCCAATCCATAGTTTTTTACCTCTTTATTAAATTACATTATTAATTATCTAAGTGATGACCTCAACCCTTTTAAGGTTCCATATTATAGTTGTAGGAAAATAAACTTCTCTTCATTTTAAAAGGACTATCAACAAATTCTAGCATTGACTATAGGCAGTCACTATTTGGTCAAAGAAATGTTGGATAAATAGTTAAAAATTGTTAATTACATCCTATAGATAATAAATATAATGATCATGTATTTCAAACTATTAAAAATATTATTTTTTAAATATTTCCAATATCTATTGTGCATTACTAAACTGGGGTCTAATGAATATACCAAAGTCTCTTGCAGTGTTTATATGGTCATTATATATATATATATATATATATATATATATATATATATATATATATATATATATATATATATCCTACCATGTTATTTTATTCCTATAGGTAAAGAGAAGAGCTCTAAATTTCAACTCTTCAACAAATAAATTGACCAAAAAATTATTAATGATCCCCAAAATAACATCACATAGATAAAATTCACATAATAAGTTATGTCTATTTGGAGTACTATTTTGATATATTGTTAAGAATTATTCACTTATATTAATCTCATCTATAAATCCACAAGATATTTATAGTAACTTACAATTGAAATTTTTTTCATGTAAGAATAAACTATATAAATGGGAAGGACTCATACAAGATAACAACTTTTCACCAAGTTGACAGGTGAATTGAATGGTTTGTCTAGCTTGTTCTTCTTAGTACTATGCTTATGTCAAGTATTCTTGTAATTTTTACTTCTCCTTATCAATAAGTTTTTTCTTCTTCTTCAATTCAAGATCAAAAAAAAAAAAAAAAAAAATCTCCCAGTGACTTCTAACATCATGGTAAGATAGAGTGGTTTGGCAAATTTGTTCTACCATGGGTTTGGGAAGCACATTATAAGAGATGGAAGATATTTGAGATTTTAATGTGGTATTTTCATGTTCATATTTTATAATATTTATTATCAGATATATGTTATATTCTTCAAGTTTATTTTTGTAACACCACATATCAATTATATCTTTCTTATACTCATCCAACTTCTCAAAGGACTGAATTTGAATGCTTTCTATTTTCTTGAACAAAAGAGAGATAAAAATATCCTTACTCTGGGCTAAAGATATTAGCTCATTAATGTCTTCTACATTTTGTTTGATTGTGGATTCCAATTAGGTAATGTTAATGCATGTTGTATATATACATCATATGTCTCTTTGGAAGGTTGATATTCTTCACCAATCATTGTAGTTTTACCTTTATCAATATATATCTATGTTGAGCTAACATAAATAGTCTCTAAAAAATCATCTAATGGAAAATGAGTTTCCACTTCCCCTTTGTCTTGTGTTATACTAATAGTGGTAGTGAGTTTCTATCATATACTATAAGGATTTTATGCAGCCATTTCTTCTTCATCATCAATAACTAATATCAATTTCATTCTTCTTTTCTGAGTGAGAGGAAGAATTTATTCATGTGAGCCTTATTTAGTTACTAAATGTGAAATAGGGTCTACTAATGGTTTATATTATATGATTTAAATGGTTTCTTATATAGAAGTAGATTGAGAATATGGCTTAGGGTTTCTTATGGAAGACCCAAGTCTTAATATTCTACTTATCTCTCATGGTACAATCACATTGAGGGGATTTGGAGGTCCAAGTGCAACAACCCTAATAGTTGATCTTGTACTTTAAACTAAATTAAGAGTAACCAATGTGGATGAAGAAACCCTTGGTGGATCCTTAGATCTCAAATCAAAATGATCTTGTGATATGTTAACAAATTTTAGGTATTTTCTCTTTTTTCCTTTACATAAAGCAGTCCATGATTTTGTGCCCTACTCTTGCTATAAAAAATGATGTTGGATTATAAATGAATGAGTCCATGATGGAGGATGAAAGATGGCTTATTAGGGTACCTCATAGCCATGAATTGAATGGACCTCAACAAAAATGAGGTTAAGTTAATTCGATGCTAGGGTCATTTCAAGCCATACCTCAAATGAATCAACATTCTCATCACAATACAACTTAAAACACTATACTAAACATCATAAATGAGGTATTAGATAATGAAAAAAGATACAGACATCCAAGGTTTAGATAAGTAATCACTGTTGACACCTTTGACTCTACCATTGACATCTTGAACATACACTAGCATTATTTCTCCCTCACCATAAAAAATATGGATGAGGTAATTAAAGGATGATTTTCTTACAATCCTAGCCCCTTCATTTGGAATTATAGACAATTCACTAATAACCTAGATGGATAATGGAATTTATATGCCTCTAATAGTGAAAAACTCCATCTTCAAGTGGAGGATGAATTTAATAACAAGGGTTTCATCAAAACCCTAAAATTTTATGATAAACTTGAGCTATTTTTTTATTGAAAAAACTTATTTTGATTATTTATCTCCTAAGAGACCTTCTACAGATTTGATCTCAGATTTTTTATTTTGTCCCATTCTTATTTTTTTCCAATTATGCACAGAACATAACAATTTATATCTATGCTCAAGAGGGAAATGACACTTCATTGGAAATAAATGGATTATGATAACAATGATATCCCTTTTATTTCAATTCTACGAATGAACCCAAAAACTCCCAAGAGTGTCAAGTGATGATGAAAATAAAAACTGATCATGTCATAAATAATAATGGTTACTAATTATTAACTTTTTATTTATTCATAATCATCATGCTGCCAGTTATCTATCAATTATTTTCCCACATGAGTTGTGATATGATGACAAAGATAAAGTCATTATGAAAGTGTTGATGACTTGAAAAGATAAAGTTCATAGTGTTGACCATTTTTTCCCAATAGACCAAAAATTGGTCCCCTTCTATCCCTACTATTCTAGGCCATTTAATTTTCTAATTTTGCATGAATCTATTCATTTCTATGGACTCTACAAAATTTCTACAGAATCTGTAGGTCCATTTCTATAGACTCTACAGGTCTAAATCTATGGACTATAGGTTTTGGAAATCTATGGACTCTATAGGTTAGTCCTTTGGCACATGGAGAATCAATTCTAGAGAGAGTGGTAGGTTTCACAAGGCTTCTTCAGGCTCTAGTCTAAAGAAAATCACAAGAAAAGTTGGCATGGTTGAACTATTAAACCAGTTCAAGGCCTTAGTTTAACGTTTAAGCTCATCGCTTCATTTTTAGGCCTTTGTTCAATGTTTAAGTCCATCGAGCTTTGTTTCATCACTCAAGTTTAATGCTTGAGATGGTTAGTCAGCAAAGTTCAATGGCATCGATGCACAAATTTAAACCATTGAACTGGTTCAACTAATTGGTTCATTCAGTAGGTTCAAAGCATTGACTCAATTGGATGATTCAATCATTTGGTTCTCCCAGTTGGTTCAATGGCTTGTTTAATAACTTAGTTCATTAGACAGTTCATCGGCCTTTGGTTCAAAGGGGCTTAACATGTAGTGTTAAACCATTAAACTGATTCAATGCCTTGGTTCAATCATTCAGTTTAATGCTAGGTTCAATGGTTAGTTCAAGTGGCATTAGTTTAAGTAGCTTCCAATTCAATCAAATAGTTCAAAAGCTTAGGTTCAACGGCATTGGTGCGCTTCATTAAACCATTGAACTAGTTCAATGAATTGGTTCGATCATTTGGTCCAATGAATCAATTCAAAGGCTAAGTTCAATAGGCTCAGTGCGTAATGGTTGAACCATTGAACTGATTGAACCGTTGAACCAATTTTGGTTCAATGGCTTGGTTTAATGGCTTGGTTAAAGGGTGTGCCCTATAGCTGAAGGGTAGCGCTAGGTCCAATAGCCCTTGTAGAGGGTAGTTAAAGATTTAGATGCCCTTGTAGAGGGTAGGAAACACTCTAAAGACACTATGAAGAAGACCAAAAAAATTTGAAGGACACAATCGAAGGTTCAGAATCCCTTACAGAGGGTAGTTCAAAGTCCAAAAGCCCTTGCAAAGGGTAGAGAGAGTTTCAAAGAGCCTAACAGAGAAGACAAAGAGCAGCCAATTCCTATAGACTTTTTATCTATGGGAAAAAGCTCAAAACAAAAAACCTATGGGGGAAAGGCTCAAAACAAAAGACTCAATGTCTTTTGCCAAAGACGGTGACGTCCTGAAAGCCATCAAATTTAAGCAGATGAACTAGCCATTGGGTGATAGCCGTGTGAATGCCAAATTTAATATAGTAAAATAGTCATTTGCTTTTGAATTAAAAGAGTGCCAAACATGATTCTAGCTCGAGGAATGTAGTGACCCACTAGAAGGTCACCCCCGAGGGCTGAAAGAGCAGGAAGAAGATAAGGAGCAAAAATGACAAAGCATTAAAGTGGCGAAGGGTAGGTGAGTTACTTGCAGATGAGAAACGTGAGTTATTTTTCTATATTTGGCATTGATGAGGGGATAAACTATAGTCCATTTGTAGAAAAGAGGCATGGCTATGATCTTAAATTAATGTTTGAATACCAAAGTCAATTTGGGTGATTATGTAGCATGGTTCCAGTAGGCCTCTTCTAGAAGAATGACATCAATAATAGTGGTTTCCTCTTCCCAAAATTTAGAGCACAGATGGGCCACTTGTAGAAATGAGAGCCAAAATCTTTCACAGAAAGCACCAAGTTTCTCTTCCTCTTCTTATATATTGTAAACTTCTCTTTTGAGAGGAAATTCACTCTCAGCCTTAAGGCAAAACTCTACCCAAAAATCTCTCAGGCTTGTAAGGTAGAGCTCTTCTAGAATTTTTACCTTGAATCAAAACTTAGCTATTTTTTACCTCCATTCTATGTTTTGCATCTTTAGTATGTGTCTATGCCTTGATTCTATGTTAATTCATTTTATTAATGCTTTTATAGAATGATTGCAACATGTCTGGTGCATTTTCAAGTTTCCTTTTATAGGTCTATCAAAAGTGTCCCTAGAGGAGTATAGGTGAAGTGGATAGGCTACTGTAGCATGTCTCAGAATGCCTCTACTAGTTATTTCCTCCCTGTATCTCCACAAACCCCTAACCCACTAAGGCAAAAGGTTCTATCATGACAGATGAAGTGTATAGGCACTTCTTTTGGTGAAAAGTGTATGTTCGAGCCTGAGTGGGTCACATTTTCTAGTGTATCACCTTTTCTTTTTTAGGCTTAGGCTTTGTTTCTAGCATCTCTCTCTCCCTTTTCATCCCCCCTTTTTACATTTTTTTGTTAGCAGTAGGAGAAACTAGGGCCTAAGTGATACATTAGAGGGAGCTAGCCCTGATCTAGAGACTCTCCCCTCCAACTTCACCACTCCCACAGGCAAGAGGGGAGTTTATATTGTTGTGTGAAGAAGGTAAGAGCTCGACCTCCTACCAAAGGTGAAATCTTCTATGTCAACAGTTTTTGGCATGCCCGGTGGGACCAACTAGGACAAGTTGTGTCCAAAGAGTTGAAGAATATTTGGTGTGTTCTTTAACCGACCAGCCTTTGGAGGCTTTTGCATCAACACCAATGGTGACTCTAAGTTGAATCAACTGGTTAAGTAGCCTGGTGCCATTAATAAATAACCTTTGTATGTATAATTCCTTTGCACAAAATCATGGGTCTTGTATTTCTTCATGTGACTATGATCAAGCAGCCCTCCTAGTTACCCTTCAATGATAAGGGAAGTGACCCTAGAATTTGAGAATTAGATGATGGAGATTAATAGACTGGAGGAGTAGTATAGATATCAGCAGGAGCTGATGTATAAAGAGGAGTGCTTGTTTAGGCAAGCACAAGCCTTGCAATCCATGGAGGAGGAGGTAACAAAATGGAAAAATCCATTTATTCAAGGTAGTCAGCCTTATCTACCCCCTCCTATTTTGAAGAAAGCCCCCTCTTTTGCACCAAATCCTTTATATTAGATAGCACTTGGTCACTCCCACTCATCTAATGCATCTGATCTCAATCCTATGCGCCTGGCTTTCCAACATCAAAGGGCATCATAGCAACCCCCAATGAAGATCAATCTTCTCAATTCCTTATATTGTGAATCTTCCATTGGGGGAATACCATGAGCCATCACATCCCTCTTTTATAGACTCTTTTAGTGCATCGATAGTCTCTTCCCAGCATTCCTCAGCCTCCCCAAGTTTTTCAACATGATGTGTAGATTCTGAGTTGGAGGAAAGAATACCAGGAACTAGCACAGAGCCTTGAAGAGGATGGTGCTGGTGACCTCCAAGAAAGACTCTTTTAGGATAATCTAGCCAAGCAAATTGAAGATTTAGAGGCTAGGGTGAAACTGCTCTGTGAAAGAGAGATAGAACTTCTGGACCTCGTGGAGGAGCCCTAGGACCTTGGAGAGGACAAAGTTGTTGCCTATTCATAGGAGCAAAATTCCAATTTTGAGATCCTGAACTAGGGGAAAATATTATAATCATGGGGTAGGAAGGAGGAGAAGCAAGTTTTTCCTCAAAACCTTGAAGAAGCTGAGGCTGCTCCTGATCATGAGGATGCTAGTGACTTCCAGGAAAGGCTCTTCAAAGAGGATCTAGCCAGGAGAATTGTAGAGTTGGAGTCCCAAACAAGATTCCTCAGCCAACATGTGATAGACCTATCTAAATCCAACCCATCCACACACCTTTAAGAGAGCTATTAGGCCACACCTAATATAGATGAAGTGATGACCAAGTGGAAGGAGGAGAATCATTCAATTCTAGCTCAAGGACTACCTCCTCTTCCACATGGTTTCTCCACTTCACCCCTTCTCAAGGAGGAACCTATTTTATAGGAGGTGAGTGATGAGTAGAAGATCTAATCTATAGTTTTGCAAGGGGCTATCATGAGTGATAGCAAAGAAGAAATCATCATCAAGGCTTTTTGTGAAGGCATCATTAGAAATGAAGAAGACTCAAGTCACACATACATGCAGATGTTACAACAATATGATGAGGAACAAAAGCATGGTGATCTCTCTTCCCCTTTGTTCGATGAACTTCCCTATTTTTTTATGAGAAGGATGACTATGTTGAGGAGCTAGAGTTGGAGGAAGATCAGGAGGATAACTTTGAACATCTAGAGGTCCTGATCTTTGAGGAGGAAAAGGAAAGGTCTGTCTTCCTGGAGGAAGGCCTTGAAGAAGAAAGTTTTAAACAGAGAGGTGATGTTCTATGGGATGAGCAATCATTTTGTGAGTCCATCTTAGACATCACAACAGTCACCCTTCTTCAAGAAGTCCAAGAAGAAGCATAGGATGAGTCTGATAGAGTCTTCAACGAGGTAGAAGGAAACAAGTTAGACCATGATGCACTATAGAGGGACTATACATGTCAAAGGGCTAACGGTGATAAGCCAAAAACCACTAATTTCTTGGTAAAGAGCACTAATATGAAGGACCAGCATTCAACAAGCTTTTAGGAACAAGAAAAGTACACACATGTTGGAAGCATGTTTGAATTTGATCCACTCAGTTGTGAGCCAATCCAAGTGATAGGCAAGAGGAGCAGGTCACCAATTCTCTTTTTCATCTAGCTACTTGACTAGCACCATAAGTCTTCTTGCCAGGAAGGGGACTTAAGAAGTTTTCCTTTTGATCTAAGAGGGAGGCAAACATTCCTAGTTAGCTGTATATAGTAGTTTTCTTTTAATTTCTTTCCTGCTTTCCCTAAGTGCAGTTGCACAGGTAGTGTTTTTAGCCTTGTGTGTTTCCCTCTTGTCTGGGGTAAAATATTCATGTTTGATTCTTGGATCTTGTGGGGATGTTGCTGATTTTTGTTCAAGCTACATCTGACTCTGTGCCCAATGGACTATAAGGCAACTAGTCTTTAAGCATAACAACAATGCTTCCCCTGGGAGTCACCAATTTGTTGACCATTTTTGCCCAACAGGCCAAAATTCAGTCCCCTTCTATCCCTACTATTCTAGGCCATTTCATTTTCTGATTTTGCATGAATCTATTCATTTCTACGGACTCTATAGAATTTCTATGGACTCTACAGCTCCATTTCTACAGACTCTACAAGTCTAAATCTATGAACTCTATAGGTTTTGGAAATCTATGGACTTTGCAGGTTAGTCCTTTGGTGCATGGATAATTAGTTCCAGAGAGAGTGCTAGGTTTTACAAGGCTTCTTCGGGCTCTAGTCTAAATAAAATCACAAGAAAAGTTGGCATGGTTGAACTATTAAACCATTTCAAGGCCTTGGTTCAATGTTTAAGCTCATCGCTTCATTTTTAGGCCTTGGTTCAACATTCAAGTCCATCAAGCTTTGTTTCATTGCTCAAGTTCAATGCTTCAGATAGTTAGTTGGCAAAGTTCAATGGCATTGATGCATAGCTTTGAACCGTTGAACCGGTTCAACCAATTAGTTCATTTGGTAGGTTCAAAGAATTGGTTTAATCAGATGGTTCAATCATTCGGTTCTCCCAGTTGGTTTAATAGCTTCTTCAATCACTTGGTTCATTAGATAGTTCATTGGCCTTTGGTTCAAAGGGGCTTGATGTGCAGTGTTGAACTGTTGAACTAGTTCAATGCCTTAGTTCTTTCATTCAATTTAACACCAAGTTCAATGGTTAGTTCAAGTGGCATCAGTTCAAGTAGCTTCCAGTTTAATCAGATAGTTTAAAATCTTAAGTTCAATGGCATCAGTGCACTTTGTTGAACCATTAAACTAGTTTAATGAATTGGTTCAATCATTTGGTCTAATGAATCAGTTTAAAGGCTAAGTTCAATGGGCTCGGCATGCAATGGTTGAACCGTTGAACCAATTGAACCATTGAACCAATTTTAGTTCAATGGGTTAGTTTAATAGCTTGGTTCAAGGGTGTGCCCTATAGTTGAAGGGTAGTGCTAGGTCCAAAATCCCTGTTGGAGGGTAGTTCAAGGTTTAGATGCCCTTGCAGAGGGTAGGACACACTCCAAAGATAGCATGAAGAAGAAAAAAAAAGTTGAAGGACATAGCTAAAGGTCCAGAAGCCCTTATGGAGGGCAGTTCAAAGTCCAAAAGCCCATGTGGAGGGTAGAGAGAGTTTCAAAGAGCTTGATAGAGAAGACAAAGAGTGGCCAATTCTTGTGGACTTTTTGTTTGCATGAAAAAGACTGAAACAAAAAACTTGCAAGGAAAAGGCCTAAAACAAAAGACTCGGTGACTTTTGTCGAGGATGGTGACATCCCAAAAGTTGTCAAATTTAAGTAGATGAACTAGCCATTGGGTGATAGCCATGCGAACATCAAATTTAATGCAGTAAAATAGCCATTTGCTTTTGAATTAAAAGAGTGCCAAGCATGATTCTAGCCTGAGGAACACAATGACCCGCTAGAAGATCACCCCTGAGGGCTAAAAGAGTAGGAAGAAGACAATGAGTAGAAATGACAAAGCATTCAAGTGGTGAAGGGTAGGTGAGTTACTTGTAGATGAGCAACATGACCTATTTTTCTATAGTTGGCATTGATGAGGGGAGAAAATACAGTCTATTTGTAGAAAAGAGGCAAGGCCATGCTCTTACATTAATGTTTGAATGCCAAAGTCAATTTGGGTAATTGTGCAACATGGTTTTAGTAGGCCTCTTCTAGAAGAATGACATCAGTAACAGTGGTTTCCTCTTCCCAAGATTCAGAGTGTACATGGGCCACTTGCAGAAATGAGCACCAAAATCTTTCACAAAAAGTGCCAAGTTTCTCTTCCTCTTCCTATATATTGTAAACTTCTCTTTTGAGAGGAGATCCGCTCTCAACCTTAAGGCAAAACTCAACCCAAAAATCTCTTAGGCTTGTAAGGCAGAGCTCTGCCAAAAGTTTTACCTTGAATCAGAACTTAGCTATTTTTTACCTCCATTCTGTGTTTTGCATCTTTAGTATGTGCCTATGCCTTGATTCTCTATTAAGTCATTTTCTTAATGCTTTTATAGAATGATTTCAGCATGTCTAGTGCATTATTGAGTTTCCTTTTATAGGTCTGTCAGAAGTGTCCTTAGAGGAGTATAGGTGAAGTGGATAAGCTACTGTAGTGTGTCTCTAAATGCCTCTAGTAGTTATTTCCTCCTTGTATCTCAATGGACCCCTGACCGACTGAGGTAGAAGGTTCTCTCATGACAGATGAAGTGTATAGGTGCTTCTTTTGGTGAAAAGTGTATATTCAGGCTTGAGTGGGTCACATTTTCTGGTGTATCACCTTTTCCTTTTTAGGCTTAGGCTTTGTTTTCAACATCTCTCTCTCCCTTTTCATCCACCCCTTTTTACATTTTTTGTTAGTAGTAGGAGATACCAGGGCCTAAATGATACATCAGAGGGATCTAGCCTTGATCTAGAGACTCTCCCCTCTAGCTTTGTTGGTCCCACAAGCGAGAGGGGAGTTTCCATTGTTGCATGAAGAAGGCAGGAGCTCGGCCTCCTGCCAAGGGTGCAATCTTCTATGTCAACACATAGTATGAAGTCAAATTCTAAAAGATAAATTTTTGGAAAGATTCCTTGTTGATGTGGGAATATCCTTCACATATAACTTATGAAAACTTTGCCAAAGATTGAGAATATACTTACAAACTCAAAAATTTAAAAACTAACTCTTAGTAGAAGAATAAACACCATACCTTTAAAAACTCATGATGGTGTCCATGTGTGTCTTTATTCACATGTTATAATAAAATAAATTACATGAATTAGTTTAAGGAATGGTACAAAATAATACAACATCAATGTTTATTCATTTGGAACAAGGAGAATCAATCATTAATCTTAAATTTTTGAACTCACTTTTTATGATTTTTTTAATTTTTATTTTTGTCCCTTGACCAACCATTTACTGGTTTTTTTATCAAGGCTCATATTTTAGTACATGATCAGTTAGTAAGTTGGTTTTCTATTTATATATATCATTAATGTCCCTAAGGATTTTCATTTTTTAACTTTTTTTCCTTTTGTTTTGAATTTTTAGAGAAGAGGTGGATCCTTTTCTATTATTAAGGACATCTTGTCTTCAATGATTAGTAGTCATGAAAGCTTTGAGTTATTCCATGAGACCAAACTCATTTTGTACTAGCTAGATGAATTATTATTTACTAGAAGGCTTCAGGTATATCTTCAGCCTATGTACATTGATCAAAAGTGTCTTTTGATTAACATTTATAGGTAGTAATTATACTAAATGATTATAAAAAAATCTTCTTTATCTATAATGGTCCTATCCATCTAGTTATTAACTTATCTTTGAAGTGTTGATACTTAAAACAATACAAAATCTCCATATTCCTTCTTTGAACCATCATTCCTTGATGTGAAAATCATTCTGTTATTTCCTTTGGTACTACATCATCTTTATCTACTACAAAGCTTATATTCTCATTTCATCTAGCTAATTCAATTTTAAAATTCTATTGATGTACTTCATCTAAGTCAATTCCTAATTATAGTGAATTCCTTAAAATTTTCATCTCAAATTCAATTGAAAGGAGAGGTTTCTTACCAAATACCAATTCATATGGTGAAAAACTATTAGTTGTCTTACATATTATAGTTGATACCCATAAAAATTCTAAAATATTGGTTGCCCAATTCTTTCTACTTCTACTAGCTATCTTGGTAACGATATTCTATAATTCTATATTAGTAACCTCTACCTATCCATTTACTTGAGGGTGTCATGGAGAAGAATTTATATTATTGACTTGATAGATATTTTTGAATTCTTGAATCATTATGGACATGAACTAGGGTCCTTAATCAGACACTATCTCTTTAGGTGCTCCAAATATCTGTATTATCCTAGTGTATAAGAAATCAGCTATTGCTTCTTCTCTTGGAAATGAAAAAGATTGTAGTTCATCCCATTTGGTCACATAATATCAAGTACTCTTTGCCTTGAGAAGGTGGATATATGGGCCCAATAAACTCCATGTCCCACTTCTTAAAAGGTTTTAAAACTACTTAAGGATGGAGAGACATTTCAAAATATAGTGTAGGTTTACCCATTCTCACACATGGATCACATTACCAAATGTACCTCCTTACTTGCTTCTGAAGAGTTGGCTAGTATTAGCTAGCTCTAAGAATCTTATGTATTGTCCTTTTAATTGAATAGTTTCCTCCACCAAGTTCATCATGATAAGCATGAATAATGTCATATATTTTATTATCCTTTACACACCTATAGAAAACATGATCAAGTCCATATTTAAATAATATATCATTAATACATTAATAACAATAAATTATTTTAATCAACCATTTATTTTATTTTCCAGTGAATTAAAAAGGAAACTTCCCTATAGACAAAAAGTTTATTATATCAGCAAACTAAGATGATTATGCTACAATAATACATAGTTTTTTTATTTGGGAAAATATCTTCTATAGATTCTTCTTCATCTACATTGTTCAATCTAGAGATAAAATCAACAACCACAATGAACTTTCTAGGTTTATAAATAATTGTTATATCAAATTACTGTAATAGTAATATCCATCTTATAATTTTTCATCCTACCATTAGTTTATTCATCAAGTCTATGATAGATGCATGATTAGTGTATAAAAATATTTTATAACCAATGATATAGTGTCTAAACTTGCTTATAGCATAAATCACAGCAAGAAATTCTTTCTCAATGGTTATGTAGTTTCTTTCAATAGGAGTCAAATTGTTGCTAATGAAATATATGTCATACATTTATCTATTTGCATATTTTTGTCCTGTAACTTCTCACATAACATGATTAGATGCATAAGTGTAAATGTGAAAGGGTTATGACCAATTAGGTCATCTTAGGACTAGCTCAAAACATAGTATTTCCTTAATGGGTTCAAATTCTTGTTCATAATCTAGACTCCAAACAAACTCACTCTCTTTTGTCAGCAACCCAATCATTGAAACACCAATTTCATTGAAATCTTCTACAAACCTTCTATAATATATTACATGACCTAAGAAGCTTTTGATATAAATCTAGTTTTGAGGGATAGATAAGTTTGAAATGAATTTAATTTTATTTGTATCCACTTGGATTCTTTTTGTATAAATATGATGTTCTAAAACTATTCCTTCCTCTACCAGGATAAAACATTCTTCATGACTCAAGGATAGATGGTGTTCTTCGCATATTTTTAGTACTTTTCTTAGATTGTTCAAAATTTCATCTAAGGACTCTCCATGAATAGTAAAATCATCCATGTAAATTTCTGCATAATCATTGGTTAAATATGTGAATATGGTTAAGACTACTCATTCTAATAGTAGGTGCATTGCAAAAACCAAATGGCAATACCTTATATGAAAATTCCCCCATGGACAAGTGAAGTTTGTTTTATCTTGGTTTTTAGGTGCCACTTGTATCTAATTGTACCCAATAAATCCATCCAAGAAATAAAGGTATCTTTTCCCTACCAAATTATCAAGTACTTGGTGAATAAAGGATAAAGGAAAATAATATCTCATTGTTGCTTTGTTCAGTTCCCTATAGTCTACACATACTCTCCATTTACCATTTTTCTTAGGAATAATAACCAAGGGAGAAACCCATTGGCTGTCATAAATAGGATAAATTAATCTCACTTCTATAAACTTTTCTATCTCAGTTTTCATAATGTCTCTTAAGGCAACATTAATTATTCTGAGGTTACCTTATTGGTTTAATGTTCTCTATATAGATATGGTGGGTGCATACACTTGGATGGATTACTTACATGTCTTGATATTCCCAAGAAAAATCTTTAGTATTTTCTCTAAGTACATCAAATAATTTTAATTATTGATCATCTGTCAATCAACTATTTATTTGAGTAACTTCCCTAGTGATAATGTGATTTTCTTAGTGTTTCTACGCTATATCGCTTTCTACATTCAAAGAATAAATGAGAAAGTAAGAGATGGTCTAGGGTTAGAAGATACCCAGATGTAGTCATGCACACTGAAATTAGATGTTGGAAGGTACTCCTCTTTGGATGTGGAGGAATGACACCTGCAAAGAAAAAGAGACTAAACACGAAAAAATGTTAGACGAAGAGATGGTGGGATGTCAAGCAAATGCTTTATCCCTAAAGTACGAAGACTTCTTTAAGGGATATCAACCCACTAATAAAAATAAAAATATTTGACTGAAGTATAAATAATGAAAGATAGAATGAAAGCAAATAAAAGACAAAAAATAGAATATGTACCTGATATGCAGAAAAATGCTCTGCACATTCGTCGGTGTCGGTCTCTGTGTCGATGTCAGTCAGGGAAGGGTGCCGACGTCGGTTAAAGTGCCAGAGTCGATAGGGGTAATGACTGGCATCGATCAGGGAAATAGTTTTGGATAGGGTCTGGTTGGGTCTGGACAAAGTTTTTGGATTGCAGAAGGGTCTGAAGTTTTTATCTGAGGATTCGGGAAGCCGGTTTAGGAGTCAGAGGGATTTGTTTGAGGGTTTGTACAGGGATCTAGGCAGAGTTACAAACTGTATTTTCCAGACAGGGTGGATAGAGGTGATACGGGTGGAAATAAGGTTGGGGTTATGGTCTAACTCTAAATCTGGATAATGATATCAAATAAAAAACAATAACCAGAGAGTAAAACAAAAACACAGAGTAAAGCTTACCTGTTATATGCTGAAGATAAAAGTCAGAGACATGATTGATGTTGTCGCTATGTTGTAGAGCAAGCTGACTGAAGCAAAATACCTATAATGGAGAGAGAGAGAATGTGAGAGATTGGATGCAGATTTGTTGGATGCAAGAATTGGTTGATCATTACTGCTATGTCTGGATGAAAGAATGTGTTTTGATGTAGAAGGTCTGATAATCGGTTGCCAAACTGATTGGCAACTAAATAACGAATTGAGAAACAAATTAACGGACACAGTTTAAGGTTAATCGATGCTAGCAAAACTACCGACATCGACCAAGGGGTGATCGACATTGGTGACATCGGTCTAGTTGTGACCGTCATCAACAGATGCAGAATGGGGACAGAGGCTAATTTTAGCCTTTTTCTCATTTTGACATGTTGCTAGGGGCAAGGCTCATGGGAAAATGGTCGACAGGGGTTAAATAGGCATGGGAGAATAAAATGGGGGTTAAGGGGAGGATGACAAGGGTTAGACACAATTCTGGTGTCTAAATTTGCCCCTTTTTGTCTTGTTAGTTATTTTGGACGAACTGCAAGACAAAAATAAGAGGTGGTTGCCCCAGGTGTGGGATAAGGTCGATTCCATCTTGTTGGTTGTTCAAATGAACTGCAAGATAAAAATAGGAGGTGGATTGCCCCGATTATGGATGAGGTATTCCCCTTCAAAGCAAGAGTTGAAGGAAGGGAATCGGGAATTGGGTGCTGATTTGACAAAGAGCAGATGAAAAAGGGGTGAGGGTGAACACTGCAAAAGTCATGATTGCATGCATACCACTTCACGAGATGGTCAGGTCAAAGTGTCACAGGTCAAGGGTCGAGGAGTGCCGAAATTGAAGTAATCGAGCCCCAGCATTTAGTCATCTACTGATTGGGTTATTCAATCGAAGCTAAAGCTCCAATGGGTCACCGTGTTCCAGGTATCCCAGGCTCAAGAAGTGCTCCTAGAAATACGAAAATGTCACAAGTAGTGGGAATCAACCGGCTTGCGATCCTATACTTGTGAGGGTCAAAAAAAAAAATAGGCTGCACATAATTTTGCTAACTAGTCATGAGGTAGCATATAGGCAAAAATAACCAAGGCAACATTGCTTTGGAAGTGGTCGAAGTCGAAAGAGATAGGCATGATCTCCAATGGTCATTGGTCGAGGGGGAGGAATGGATGAAAGGATGTTGCCGAACTAACCTCAGAAGACATTATGTGATCTGAGTGTTGCCTACATAACCCTTGTGGAAAGGGCCTCAGGCCAATGTAGTTCTCCCTAGAAGGGAGGAAGGGTCAAAGGGATGGAATTGGTCTTGGTCGAGGGCAAGGTCATGGTCAAAAGGAGGAAAGAAGGTTTGTCCATCAGAGAGATGAACAAATGAGGGTGGTCGAGCTAACCCCAGATGAAGTCATATCATCTGAGTGCTGCCTACATAGCCCAAGTCATAGGGCCTCAGACCAATGTAGTTCAAACAAGTTGAGAAGATGGGTCGATGATTGGTTTTGGTCATGTGCCGAAATGATGAGGAGAAAAAGATGTTATAGCCTTTTCCAAATAGTGTATTCTGCAACATGGGTTGAGGGGTCCTTCATCCCTAGCAATTTTCCATATTCGTGATGGATGTATGCTAAAGATGAATTGAGGTCTATTTATGCGTCAGTAAGTATTGGTTTATGCTTAACATAAATTGCATCTGGTCGATAGTTTCCATGTGTAGTGGTGTCCATAGAAACTAGTGTGAATAGGCTATGGGAGTGGCTGGAAAAGAGAGTTGAGTTGAGCTGATTAGGTTTGACAAGTGATGAAGTTGAATGTGACCAAAGTGTAGAAGAAGTGAAAAGCATATTGTTCTTTCATTGACAAGGACCAGAATGACAACATAGATAGGGGTTATTAGAACCAAGAGCCCCATTCATGCATGACATCGTTGACCAGATGTTGTGTTAGAACGGTAATCGAATCACTTTGATATTAAAGTGAGCTCAAAGTCCCTTGATTAGGTGATAGGAGGAGGAAATAGGGTAACCCATTTTAAGAGCAGAGATAACTTTGCCCCTTTTTTATAGGAGACCCTGAGACAACTATAAGCCAAGTCCATGACTTGTTTTTTTTTTTTGGGCAGACTGATCGATGCGGGAAGCCTGCAATGGGATATTGTCTTGCTTTGTGGTCATGTTGTGAAGCTAATCGATGCGGGAAGCTTCTAAGATAGTGTTGTTTATTTCCAGAGTAGTCATAGCCATCCTTCGAGGGAGTGGTCTAGAATTTTGCTTAATATAAGGGCTTTTGAATAGCTATCCTTCGAGGGAGCAGTTTATTAGTTACAGCAATGATAGTACAACTGTCCTTCAAGGGAGCAGTATGCCTTTTTAATTTGATATTGATATGGTGACTGTGGATATTTTGACATCTTGATTTGTTTTGACAGAAATGTGAGTCATGGACAAGATTATAGGTCAAGGGCACCTTTTTATTAGGACAAAGCATCCATACATCATACAAGGGTTATAGAGGAATTGTTAAGAGGAATAGGGATGAAATGAATTAGGACTAAGAGGATGGGGATTGCTCAAGGGATGAGCTCAAGTTAAATGTCAAGTGAACAAGTACTCGACTAGCAGTAGAACGGTCACATATGTAACACATTAAGAGGCTCAGGTTCTAGTTGTCCATCAAGAGAGGACAGACGATAAGTCCCTGATCCATACTTGTGCATGATAATGAAAGGTCCGAGCCAATTAGGAGAAAACTTGCCTCATTTACTTTGCTCCATATTGGTCACATGCTGATTCTCTTTGAGGACGAGGTCTTTGATGTTGAAATCTTGTTCTCACAGATTTTTGTCATAGGCTCGCTTGATGCGATGTTGATAGACATGGAGATGATTAAGGGCAGCAAGATGGCACTCGTCAAGTAACTCAAGTTGAGCTAAGTGATCTTGACAAAAGTCATCATTGGAAAGGATGTCATGTAGAGAAATGTGGAGAGATGGGATTTGTACTTCGATAGGTAAGGCAGCCTCTATTCCGTACATGAGAGAGAAAGGGGTAGCACCCATAGAGGTTCAGATGCTAGTGCGGTAGGCCCACAAAGCGAAGGGAATGTGAATGTGCCAGTCCCTTCCTATGTCGTTGACCACCTTCATGAGAATTTTGGTCAGAATTTTGTTAGAAGCCTTGGCCTGCCCATTTGCTTGTGGGTAGTAAGGCGAAGAGAAACTAAGTTTGATGCCAAATAAGTCGCATAGCTTTTGGACAGTTTTGTTTTTGAAAGACTTGCCGTTGTCGGTGATGATATTATGAGGGAAACCAAAACGATAGATGATGTGGGTGCTAATGAAGTCGATGATCTTGTCAGCTTTTAAGGAGATGAGAGGAATGGCTTCCACCCACTTGGTGAAATATTCAGTGGCTTTGATGATGGATTGATGATGAAGAGATGAATGAGGGTTAATCTCACTAATGAGATCTAAGCCCCACTAAGAAAAAGGCCAGAAATCATAAGCAATTTGTAAGGCGTGGCTAGGGAGATGAAGCAAGTTAGAGTGTTGCTGACACTTGATGCAATACTGAACATAGTCGCTACAGTCTTGATGAAGGGTATGCCAATAATAGCCCAGACAAAGGATGTGCTTGGCAACTGAATTCCCACTGAAATGTCTACCACAAATCCCATCATGGACTTGCTTAATGGCTTGAGATGCTTCAGTGGAGGTGAGACAGTGAAGAAGGAGGCCATCAAAGCCTCACTTATAGAGAAGACCCCCTAGCATGGTATAGCAAGCGGTACGCTTGATAAAAGCTCATCGCGCATTGCTAGAGAGGTTGAGAGGAATGACAGAAAAAGATAAGAAGTCCACAAGTTGCTTATACCAATCATCTCGTGGGCTAGGGTCTATAGTGTTGACATGATTAATGTGAGGATAGATATAGGAAGGCAATGGCACATGATGCACCATGACAAAAACTCTGGATGCATATGAGGAAGATGGGATATGTGAAGAGAGAGAAGCCATGGTGTCAACAAACTTATTCATGGATTGAGGAATAGTCTGCAGGAGGTAATGGTCGAAAGATGCAAGGAGAATGTCAGCACAGTTTTTGTACCTTTGCAAAATTTCATTTTTATAGAGGTATGAACCATTGACTTGATTGACGACGAGCTGTGAGTTGCCAAAGATGTTGATGGAATTAATGCTGAGAGAGAGGGCAATCTGAAGTCCCAAAATTAAGGCCTCATACTCGGCCATATTATTGGTATAATCAAAGTCAAGCTTAAAAGACAGAGGCATGGGCTCCCCTTCGAGTGGGATGAGAATGACCCCAGCACCCCCATTGAGTTGACATTTGGAGCCGTCAAAGAACATGGTCATCTGATAGACAGTGTCATCGGTGGAAAGTGCAGTGATAGATTTGTCAGGAAACTCACACTGTGAAGGTTGATTGTCAGGAAGAGGGGCATCTGCTAGTTGGTCAGTGATAGTTTGCCCCTTGATAGATTTCTACTAGATGAATTCGAGGTCGAACTCAACAAGCAGCATGAGCCACCGAGTCATACGTTGATTCTAATATGGCTTGGAGTGCATATACTTAAGAGGGTCAGTGTGGGTGATGACAAAGGTCTTGTGATTAAGAAGATAGTGGCAGAGCTTGGTAGTGGCAAAGACTAACACCAAATAGAGTTTCTTGATATGAGTGTATTGAGTTTCATAGTCAACCAGTGTTTGGCTGATATAATAGACTGCTTGCTCATGGTGATGCTCGTCTCGGTGCACGATCATGGCACCTAACGAATGATTAGTGGCTGAGATATAAAGGTAGAAGGGTTGGTCATCTTTAGGTAGAATGAGGACTGGTGGAGAGACTAGATAGCTTTTAAGGGCTTCAAAAGCCTCTTGATAATCTTTATCCCATGTAAAGGAGACATCCTTCTTAAGGAGATGATGAAAAGGTTGGCAGCGATCAAAAATCTGTGAGATGAAATGGCAAATGGACTGGAGCTTCCCTTACAAATTGTGAAGCTGCTTGAGATTGGTTAGAGGCGGCATTTCGAGGATAGCGTGAATCTTGGCGGGATCTATCTCGATGCCATGGAAAGAAATGATGAGGCTAAGAAGCTTGCCAGAGAGGACTCCAAAGACACATTTCTTGGGATTAAGATGAACATTGTATTGAAGAAGGTGAGAGAAGATGATCTTGAGAATGGTCAGATGGTCACGGCGAAGCTTGGACTTGTCGAGAAGGTCATCCACATAGTCCTCCATGATTTCATGGAGGAGATCATGGAAAATGTAAGTCATGGCATGCTGATAAGTGGTGCCTGCATTCTTCAAGCTGAAAGGCATGACTCGATAGTAGAAAGTCCCCCATGGGGTAATGAAAGTGGTCTTGTGATGATCTTCTAGAGTGATCAGGATTTGATTATATCCTAAAAACCCATCCATGAGAGATAGCATCTCATGGCCGGCCGTAAGATCAATAAGCTGGTCAATGTTGGGAAGAGGAAAGTCATCTTTAGGACAGGCTAGGTTAAGGTCATGATAGTCCATGCAGATCTGGATCCCCCCAGTCACCTTGGTGACTAGGACGATGTTAGAGACCCACTATGGATAATCGATGGGCTGGATGAAGGAGACAGAAAGGAGGCGCTGAAGCTCCTCTTTAACAAGGAGGGCAACGTGAGGATGCATCTTTTGAAGCTTTTGCCTGACAGGCTTAGCCTCTAGTTTGGTGACAATGTTATGGGTAGCGATGGTGGGGTCGATGCCAGGCATGTCACTGTAAGTCCAGGTAAAGGCCTTGCTATGGTCGGAGAGGAACTGGATATAGTCAAGCTACTCTGAAGCATCTAAAGATTGGCTAATCTTTAAGACATAAGGAACATTGGAAGAAGGAAGGTTGATGTCAATGGTTGATTCATTTAACATAACCTGGGTCTCAGAAGGGAGGGAGTGCTAGATGAAAGAATCATCAGCGCCCATGTAAGAAAGAATGGCATCATTGTCAACGCAGTGGACAGTGTGAATGGTTGCTGACTCATCTTCTATCATGCTGAGAAAAATGAGAGGGAGAGACTTGGACACCCCATTTAGTTGATAAGTTAGGGGTTCCAGGCGGATGGTGTTTATGCAAAAAAAAACTAGGAGGGATGGAAACCACTGACTCCGTAGGTGAAGGAGGAAGAATGGGCGAGCGTGGAGGAGATTGGTAAATGGTGGGTTCAAGGCAAAGGTCTGCAGGGTCTTGAGTGGGGTCATGATATCCCAAGCCATATCGTTTCTTGGCATCGTCATCGTTGAGTGGCTCAATAGGCTGATGGGAGCCCTGCTCATAGCGTCCAAAACCAAAACCCTTCCATGCACACCTATAAAGGTAAGTGTGTACAAAGGTGGGGTTGCCAAGAAATGAGAAGTCTGATGTGAAAGGTTGAGGTGAAGAAAGAGGATTATTGTCAGTAGGAGCTTGATTGAGCCCCCCATAGACAAGGTTGGTTCAGAGCTGAGGAGGACCATAAGGCACGATCATCCTGATCCGATGGTCATAATTGGGGCTGTGATGAAGGCGTCCATACTCTTGCGGAGTTTGGAACATGTCAAAGGTCAGCAAGTGATACTCCCCCAATGAAAGTCTTTGAAAGATGTCTTCCATGGGGTCTGTGGTCATCGCTTGAAGTGGAGGTGTGAGGATGATCGCCTGTTGTGAACTGGTCAAAGCTTTCACAAATGGAGGTGGTGATAGGATTGATGGCTTGATAGGAATGAGGACATAATTTAGACGGTAGGTGGTGTTGCAAGTTTTGAAGGGTGAAGGGTCAGTGAGAATGGTGTGGACTTGCCCATCGTGCTCAAATTTCACACAATGGTGCAGGGTGGAGGGGACACAGGCCATGGCACAGATCTAGGGTCAGCCCAGCAACATGTATTGAAACTCTACTTTGATGATATAGAAGAGATCTGGGATTGTGCATGGACCAATGCAAATGTGAAGGATGACTGTGCCAATGGTCGTGGTAGTGGTGTCATTAAAGGAGCACAAGATTGCGTCAGTTTTGGAGACACAATTCTTGGGAAGAGATAACTGATCAAAGGCATGGGTGGAGATAATGTTGATGCTAACACCTCCGTCAATAATAACACGTTTAATGTGTGTCTGATCAACATAGGCAATGATGAAGAGGGCGGCATCCTGATCTTCTGTGTTGGATGTGGGAATCTCAGAATCGCTGAATGTGATGGAGGCAATAGGGGCTAAAGAGTGGACAAGGACAGCAAGTGGCTGGGGGTCCTCAGGTTGGAATTCGACTGCCTACAAGGCTCTGATGAGGGCTTGAAGATGTTGGGGTGAGGTTTGGATGAGGTCATAGAGGGACATCTTCACAGGCATCTGGTGAAGTTGTTTCAACATGGAGTCATGGATTGGTTTGGAAGAAGAAGAAGAAGAAGGTTGAGGCACGCCAAGGATAGAAATCTTAGGCGTGGGTGGTTGAGGTGGATTGACGAAAGGGTAGGTTTAAGGAATGGCAGATTTTTCTTTCGCCTTGTCCTTTTGTGACCTAGTGGTTATGTGAATGGCATTGATTTAAAAGATAGGAGGTGAAGGAGATAAAGGGGTTGTAACCTGTTGATGAGATGTTGATGGGTTTGAAAAGGTTAGATGGTTATGAGAAGGAGTCAGGGGTCGGTCGAGAGTGTCCTCAAAGAGAAGGGTGTCTTTCTCCAGATAGCAGTGAATGACAGCCTTGAGGGCACAACAAGTCTCGGTATCGTGTCCTGGCATATGATGGTATAAGCAAATCTTCGCATCGTCGAACCAGGAGGGATTAGACCCAAGGGGTTGGAAAGGCCTGATGGGTAGAAGGGTTATGCTGGAAGTCTACAAAAGTCAGTGCAAGATCAAAGAGTATGAGCCCACTAAAGGGTCTGTGCTCGTTGATGTGTGCGATGATGGTGACTTTTGCTTGGGCAAAGTTGGAGGAGGTTTTTGTACCACCTTCTAGATTGATGGTGTGGCGACAAGTGGAGATGGTACATTCTTCATGAGAGATACCACCCTTTTGGGATAGGGTAGGCTAGTAGTAGGAAAAGGAAGCAAAGGAGGCAACTGATTTTGATTAGAGGTTGGAGTAGGAAGGACTCTGGTCAAGGTCAAAGGATGAGGGCCCAAAATGGAGAGCAATGGTGATGGAGGAGGAGGCATTTGCCTCTGTGGTTTGGCAGTCTTATTTGATTTGAGTTGAAGACTACTATTGGTCGAAGTCTGGTCTAAGTCCACCTTCACTTGTGGATGAGTGAGGTTGGAGACAGGGCAAACGCCAAGTGACTTGATAGGTTTAGATGGGGTAGATGCAGGTTTTGGTTTTGATGGGGTCGATTGAGGCTTAGAAATAGGAGTCTGGTTTTTGTTAAAGGTCTTGGGAGATTTCACCATGGGAGGATTAGCTGCATGAGATGAGAGGGCATGGGCATGTTGAAGAGCTATGAGATGCTCCCACAATCCCTGATGCTCCACTTTCCTAGAAGGGAGAAGTTCAAGTTTCTCCACTAGTCGAGAAAATGGCTGAGAAGATGTGGGATGAGGTTTGGGTTCTTGAGAAGATGTGGATAGTTGTGGGATCGAAGGTGTGGTAGTCTCAGCCCCAAGGCATGATGAAGTCATGACAAGTTCATCCTTGGTTGGAGACAAAGGAGAGGCAGGTTCTTCCCTGGGTGGAGAAGAAACTAGAGAATGAGGCTCCTTAAGCAGGTAAAGGGTAGGGATGATTATGCCCTCCACTTGCGGTCGAGGAGTAGGAAGGGTTAGGTCCTCCATGGGCAGCAAGAAGGAGGATGGTGAAACCGGCGGTGCTGGTAAGGTCGAGGTATCCTCCAAGATGAGAGAGGTTGATGGAGAACTAACTGGAGAAAGAGGTTCGTCCACATGTGATGGACTGATGGATGGACTCACCTCTTGAGGTTGGTCAAAAATGAAGGGTGAGACCGTATTGATTGTTTGAATGTTGTGTTCATGAGTGTTGTCAATCAAGGTCTGGACATTGTTTTGAGTCGGTGAATGATTGGGGAATGGTTGTTTGAAGATGTCGATACCGTGATTAGGTGGTACATTGGGATTGTCTAGGATGAGGTCACCCTTTTCAAGCATGTATTGGATTATGTTTTTAAGGGTTTTACAGTTGCCTGTGTCATGACCTTTAACATGGTGGTAGTTGTAGAAGTCATTTTCCCTATACCACACAGGGATGGTGTGTGAGGGATCAAATTGTGGAGGTGGTCGGATCTGGGGGAGATTGAGGACCCCCTATTTGATGAGTTTTTCCAGCACAGACGCGTATGATTCTCTGAGTGGAGTATACTGTCATTGTACGTATCTCTACTGGAATTGGCGAGTGACACTCTGAGATGTGGATGGCTCAGGCTGATTAGTTGAAGGTGAAGAGGAGGAAGATCTAATGACCATAGTGTTTTCTGAATCTTTAGATTTAGGATTGGATGAGGAAGGCTTAGAAGAGGGGTCATTGGTCTTGGAGTTGGGATTCTTGCTCCACAACTTGACTTTATTCTCCTCGATGGTACGTAACTCAAGTTTGTGGGCCATTGTGAAGGCTTCATCAAAAGTGCGGAAGGTCTGAACCCTTAAGGTGGAAGAAATATGTTTGGCACAGGCTTGGGAGAAAAGTTCAATAAGTTCAGGTTGGGGTAAGGAAAACGAGAGTTGATTGATGAGGCCCCTCCATCGAGCAACGAAATCAGTAATGGATTTGTCCTCGAATTGGCAGATAGAATAGAGGTCTGTGATTGAGACCTTCTTGGTGATGTTGATAGAGAAATGATCAAGGAAGAGCTTTGCCAGTTGAGTGAACGTGAAGAGGGAATGGTTGGCAAGGGAGCTGTACCAGTCAAGCGTAACACCCAAGAGAGACATAGGAAATGTGCATAAAAACAATGCATCATCGTGGGTGATAAGGTAACAGGCATGTCTGAATGCCCATAAGTGCTGTTGTGGGTCTTCCTTACTTTGAAAATGAGAAAACTTAAGAAGTTCCCACTGGCTGGGATATGGTCTGATCAGGACAGAAGGATGAATGGGCTCATTGCAAATTTGTTCGTATGAGAGAGTATTGCATGAGCCGGAAATGGAAGTCTCTAGGTTGGACATCTTGTCCATCAACATTTTGATGATATCTACAGACGGATTGGCGGGTGGAGTGCCCCTTATATTGTAAGGCACTTGAAAGAGGCTAGAATAAGCACACGACATAGTCGATTGTACCAGTAAGGGCACAACGTATGGATGACTAGTCGTAGGGATAGAAGAGGAGACTAAGGATGGTTGGGTAGAGGCATGGCTAGGTTTGATGTTGCCACGGGAGGTTAATTAGAGGTAACATGGGCCAATGGATAGGTATCCACCCTAGTGTTGATAGGAGCAAGGGTAGGTGGAATAGAGATGACCAGATTCTGAAAGGGGGTAGAAAGTGGTTGAGTGGGCTGAGGTTGATAGGGGGCCGAAACCCCAGTGGAAGTGGGCCCAAAGATGGAGGGATAGGCTGCACTTGGATGGTTGGTCAAAGGCTAGTAATTGGTCGAGGCAATAGCCTAGGTGTCTAAAGGTTGAACTACGGATGCTGTTGATATGGCCGCAGTCTCGAGAAGAGAGGTTGGCATTTCATACATTGGATTGCCCAAGGAGTCTCATGTTTGGCTATTCGCGAGATAGTGCTACAAGGCTTCGACATTGAGGTCCAAGAATCATGCAAAATCTTGGTCCCCTTTTGGGACAATAGGAGTCTAGGTTGGGGATGGTCTAGTAGGAGTTCTTTCAGTTTTTGAGTGGAACTCCATTATAGGACTGGTTATGGACAGGGTAGACAGAAGCGGATGATGCCTCGCGTGATCGACTAGAGCCTTGGCTTAGCTATGAGTCAGAACCATTCAAGGCAAGAACGAATGTCCTCACAAGCTCAAACAAGTAGATAAGAATAGAAAAGATGAAGAACAGAAGCAGATCCTAAAAAAAAACCCTAGGAGTAAATTATTAGGATTATAGTGGCTTATGCCTTAGAATATGTGTAGAGGAAGATTGGATTTTGAGTCGGGTCCCAGAAGAAGTAGTCTATGGATGGTTTCAGGTTAGTTATGGTGCTCAAAAGTCTATGTTAGGTTTTGTACTTGGCCTGGTGCTAAGGAGCAAGCTCCCCTCACTTCATGAGTCCAGTGATAAGCTGGTCTCGCTTAGCCAAAATATACTTCCCCTAGAGATTAGACTCCGCCAGAGAATGGAGTGGGCTTTCCCCTTGGTGATGAAATCCAAGTAAGATCACCCAGACGGGTAAGGTATCTGCTGGGTGATGAAATCCCAGTTGGGCCTTGTCTCAGGTAAGTTAAGATGTTTGTTTTGTGCAAGTGGTTTGGTCGTGTAACATCAAGTGGACTAGATTAATTCAATATGCGGTTATTAATTACTAAGTGTGGACTAAGAAATGTAAGCAAACAGAACTGCAATGCAATGTGTTTTAATGCCCAAGTCGAAATGTTAAGTTGGAATGAAAACAATATTGAGAAAGGGTTGAAGAATATGATTTTTGACTAGTCTAGAAATGCAAGAAAAGAAAGAAAAGTTCTTTTTATTCCTACTTATGATGTCTTTTAGAAGAGAAGAAAGAGGTGAAAAGGGAGAAACCTAATGCACCTATATGAAAGAAAGAAAAGGAACCCAAGGGAGACCCTAAGGGTCCCACCGGGCATGCCAGAATGTTTCTACGCTATATCGCTTTCTACATTCAAAGAAGAAATGAGAAACTAAGAGATGGTCTAGGGTTAGAAGATACCCGGATGTAGTTGTGTGCACCGAAATCAGACATTGGAAGGTACTCCTCTTTCACTGTGGAGGAATGACACCTGCAAATAAAAAGAGACTAAACACAAAAAAATGGTAGACGAAGAGATGATGGGCTGTCAAGCAAACGCTTGATCCCTAAAGTATAAAGACTTCCTTAAGGGATATCAACCCAATAATAAAAAGCGGAATATTTGACTGAAGTAGAAATAATGAAAGATAGAATGAAAGCAAATAAAAGACAAAAAGTAGAATGCATACCTAATATGCAGCAAAATGCTCTACACAGTCGCCGGTGTCGGTCTCTGTGCCAGTGTTGGTCAGGGAAGGGTGCCGACGTCGGTTAAAGTGCCAACATTGGTAGGGGTAATGACTGGCATCGATCAGGGAAATAGTTTTGGACAGGGTCTGGTCGGGTCTGGACAGAGTTTTTGGATTGCAGAAGGGTCTAAAGTTTTTATCTAAGGATTCGAGAAGCCAGTCTAGGAGTCAAAGGGATTTGTTTGAGGGTTTGTACAGGGATTTGGGTAGAGTTACAGACTATATTTTCTAGACAGGGTAGATAGAGGTGATACGGGTGGAAATAAGGTTGGGGTTATGGTCTAACTCTAAATCTGGATAATGATATCAAATAAAAAACAATAACTAGAGAGTAAAACAAAAACACAGAGCAAAGCTTACCTGTTATAGGCTAAAGATAAAAGTCAGAGACATGATTGATGTTGTCACTGTGTTGCAGAGCAAGCTGACTGAAGCAAAATACCTATACTAGAGAGAGAGAGAATGCTAGAGATTGGATGCAGATTTGTTGGATGCAAGAATTGGTTGATCATTGCTGCTGTGTTTGGATGAAAGAATGTGTTTTGATGCAGAAGGTCCGATAACCGGTTGCCAAACTGATTGGCAACCGAATAACAAATTGAGAAACAAATTAACAGATGCAGTTTAAGGTTAACCGACACTGACAGAATTGTCGACGTCGGCCGAGGGGTGACCGACATCGGCGACATCGGTCTAGTAGTGACCATCATCGGCAGATGCAGAATGGGGATAGAGGCTAATTTTAGCCTTTTGCTCATTTTGACATGCTGCCAGGGGCAAGGCTCGTGGGAAAATGGTCGACAGGGGTTAAATAGGCATGGGAGAATAAAATGGGGGTTAAGGGGAGGACGACAAGGGTTAGAGATAATTCTGGTGTCTACACTTAGTGCTTGGATAGGAAAAATCTATTTGTTTGAATCCACTCATTAAAGAGGTGAGAGGATAGGATGTGGTAATAACATATGGAATGTGATAATATCTTTGAAAAATTTATCTCTTATATAAATCAATCTAGCTAAAGGACAATGAAAGGTTGTCAAACATGAATTTTGACCTTCATGTACCCATTGCATAACACTATGTTGAATGTCTTTATGGTTATACAACATGCTAGAAGAGGTGAATAATTATGGGTGTTCATAAGGATAGGAAGTGATTTCATTATAAGATCCTCTATCAAGATCCATGAATGGATTGAAAAGATCCATAGTTGGACTATTGAAGTTCATAGTAGTTATAATACTTCTTATTAACTCATTCTCTACTTCTTCCACATGATCAGTGATTGTGACCATATCTAGAGAGGATATGATATCACATTTTTATTCAGTTTGATCTACCCATAGTTATTTTAGAATATTGATTGATGGTTGTGTAGGTGGATATAAAAAAATTCATTTTTCTTTAAGACCATTTGATATGGTCATATATCTTGATATTTAATCAATCAACATTTCCACTATTGCTAACTAAGGCCTTCCTAGAATCAATGGGTATCTAGTTTGTTTAGGTTTAGTCCATCAAATAATAAAATCAATAGGGTATTCCCATGAATCTATAGTCAATGTTATATCCTCAATGAAACCTTCTGGTTTAGTAGTATAATGACCTACCATATGTAATATTGTGGTAGTGGGTTGCATATCTATTAGAGAGAGATTTTTCATGGTGTATGTAGTTATTATATTGATATAATATCCCATGTCCACTAATACATTTGGTATCTCCTTCATTATAATCATTATAGAAATGATAGGACTCTTTGGGTCTCCATATTTGGGTAAAAATAGCTTACTTGATAATAAGTTAACAAGATTGCCATCTACATGTATAGTATTGGGATACTATATTTTCATACTAGGTATTTAAATATAATTTTTCTGATCACTTGATTTAATTATGAAATGGCTCTAATGGATTGCAATAATATATATTCTATATTGAGTTTTTTGAGTTCCTAAATCAACTCAGACTCCTTTTTGTCTTCTACTTAGTTTAATCATTCTACAAAAGGAACAAATGGAGGAGTTATGGCGACTTCCTCTATTTTTCCAACTTTATCTTCTAACTCTTCTTATTTCTTTGGTTGAGTTTGTTGACTTAATTTTTCACGAGGCATTATTGTGATGATGATCAAAGGTTCATGTAATGTATTTCCTAACTTGAGATGTATGTATGCACATTCAATAAGACCCCCTATGGTTTTACTTATTAATTTACATAAACTTATTTAATCTTTGGATTTTATACTAGATGGGTAGGTAGATGAGGTTGGTTTACTTGTTCTATAGGTGGTGATTGATTTCTTTGAGGAGCCATCAATGCTTGTTGTTATGTAAACCTTATTTGTTGATGATTAAAATTGGGATAGAATTTCAATGTTGATTTACCCATGGTTGTTGATGACCTTGGGGTATCCAAGTTTGTTGATAAGATTGGGGCATCATCCATTTTTTTGGAATCCATTCTTGGTTTCCCCACTATGGTGGTATAGACCAAACTTTTTGAGGTGCTTGACATTATGGAAAAGGAATACTTGAGCCAAAATATTGTGGTTGACTTTTTTAAAATGTATTTATTTATGTTTGAACATATTTTATTTCCTCTATGGTATATATCTTTTATTTTAACTAGTTCTTAAGAGTATAAAGTTGACTATAATTTCTTGTGTCATGATCTTGAACATCACATATTCCACATACTTTTATTTTGTCAAAAGGATAATCTCTGAGTACATATTTAAATCTGCACTTTGGACATTAGATTTCTAGTGGTTTAGTGTTATATTTACCCTTAGATTAAAATCCATCTAATTTTGTGTTTAGTTGAACTAGTATATCTATCATAAAATTTACTAATTATTCCATGAGTTGGCTTACATCACTAGATTTCATTAGTTTTCCCCTCCTATGATTAGGTTTTATCGTAAATTAGTTGGTGCATAACCATCTAATCTCTTAGAAGTCTAGTTTAGTAATATTTTCCTTTCCCATGAGATTCAAATAATCCCTAAAGGAATCAGCCAATCCTTTAAGGAAAATAGTTTTGATCACTTCCTTAGATAACTCATATCCACACCTATTATGGGAAAAAACAAATCAATCTAGATAATGATCAAGGTTTTCATCTTCATTTTGTTTTATTTTTAAAAGTTCTTCTTTTCTATCCTTGATCCTATAGTAATATTTTTATTTATTTATTAATATTGTTTCCTTTTCACTCCAAGTGCTAATAAAGTTTTTTGCTAGTCCCATAAACCACCTCATTGGTCCTTTCTTCAAAGTAGAGGGAAATAGTTTCAGATTTTGATTTTATGAAGTGTAACCATAGGTTTGACAGATAACTTTGAACTCAAAAATTAGTTGATCTAGGCCTTCAATGGATAGACCTCTAAATGTAGGTAGATTGGTTAGTAAAATATTTTTCATTGTTGTTTGGTCATCAGTATCAAAGACAATAGGGTAAGATAAGGTCCTCTTAAGAGCATTCTTATGAGGGTTTTCTTCATGACCTATATTTTCTCCCATTGTAAATAGAGTTATATTTAGAGGAGAAGATCCTTCAAGGTCTTCTAGATGTTTAGTGTCTAAAAATTTTGACTTTTATAAAGGAAGATTCCTCTAGATCCAAATATGTATTTCCAAAATATTCATTTATTTCTTCAAGCTTTGTATTTTTTTAAAGTACTTTGATTCTCTCTCTTAAAGGATAAGTATATTTTGTAACAAACCTTTCTTGTGAATCCCTTTGCCTACTAATATACCTATATTTGACAAGAGAGTAATTTATTATATATATTTATTATATTTTTACTATTATTTTAAGGGTTTACCTTACTAATACTTTTTAAGAATTCCCCAACAATGACACTAAAAATAATGGGTGTCATTGTTACCCCTTAATTTAA
Organism: Torreya grandis; assembly: GCA_037957365.1. NCBI lineage: Eukaryota > Viridiplantae > Streptophyta > Pinopsida > Cupressales > Taxaceae > Torreya > Torreya grandis. Next base: position 206,746 of record JARHVA010006645.1, on the reverse strand, counting down.
CCAAATTATGGTTGTGTCATTTCTTACTAGGTCTAATGTCCAAGTATATATGTAGTAAGATATTTATTGGGTTTAGCTAATAGTGTTTTTTGGGAGTTTTTGGTGTTTTTTTATCTTAAGTTTCTACTCCTAAAGTCTAAACTAATGCTTGAAAGAAACACGCTTGAAATGTAACCATACCAAACTGAATTAAATACTATGAAAGAAATCAAATAATGTTATAAAGTAAATACACTAAAATTTAATATCAAATCCAAACTTCTAAGCTATATTGTAGATTAAATGTTAATGAAACTAAAGGAATGATAAATAATTATTCAAATCTGAAAGTACACACATTAATAGTTTATTCTGAACTATAGGTTATTAATCCACACATATATAGATCAGTTATATTAATTCTAATTAAAAACAAATAATAAGTAAATTATAAATACCAAAAGTACACATCTTATCTCTCTGGGGAGTGGGGCCATTGCTCATTCTTAGATTCAAGTTTAAATCAACTCAGTCTTTAAAATGGTATCTTAGTGCATAAAATGAAAGAGTAATTTGCTATGAAGTCTTCTTATATTCAAAATAACAATTCTTAAAATATTTCTACACATGTATAAATTGACCATGGATCTACATTGTATTAGATGCAAAATAGAATAACTATCCTAAAAATTGGGTAGCATATTAACTAACCAAACAAGAGGAAATTCATAGATATTAAATTTTTATGGCCAAAATAGAGAATATCATTGCAACAAGATCCACATGCAATTTGGAATATCCTTGTGAGATTTACATTTTCATCTTCTAACCATATCTGATGATCAGATATTACATATAATATATGCATAGCATCTTATCTAAAGATGAAACCTCTATCAAGTATATTCCATAAATGGAAAGTTATAAAAAAAATAGAAATATATATATAGATATGTGTAAAAATAGAAAATATCTAGAGGAGTCCTAGATCATCATGGAATAGATGGAAGAGATTATGGAATGCCTTGGAACATGCTATGGACAAGTCCATAATAAGCTGTGATAATCTAAAGTATGATTGTCATAATCCATAGATGACTATCATTATCTGTATCTTGACAATTGTAATTCATATCTATCTATCAAGGTCTATAAAACACCTAGTAGAATCTAGAGTTATGCTCAAATGATCAGTTCTTGGTCATGACACTTCCTTGACTTCGTGAGATCATATCAAAACTCTTATTTATATGCTATCATAATTGTACATATCAAAATATATAAGACTTAACATTCAAATAATTAAAAAATTGTGCAAATAATGTTAACTTAGACTCACATGATCTTACAGAGATAAAGCATCCATTTTCTATATTAGGCTAGTTATAAACCCTAATACTACATGCAATGCTCAACTTAAATACCATGTTTATGGTTGTGAAGGATAATATATCATGGCTATAATGAGTCATAGTGTGGAATAATTAGTGATAGTCAAATTATAAGTATGGTTGATTGTGCATGATCATTTTAAACATGCCAAAAATTTTGGGATCCCCATGGGCCATAAAAATCTTATGTAGATACAAAAACCTATGTTTTTAGAAAAATTCTAAAAGCATAGGCTTCATCCTATGAATCCATATATTTAATTATAATTTTTTTTTGTCAATCACATAAAATTCATTTAACCCAATATTGGGACCTTTAGAGTGACTTGAAGGATAATGGTTCATATAGAGAAAACTTGAAGATATCATAACCTCATAAGGTATTATGAGGTATGGATGAATTGGTCTCCTCCTCATAAGTAAGTTCTAATGTCCCCAAAATTTAACACTTAGAAATTTTGGGTTACCCCTATTGGAATTTTTGTCTTTTGTCTTATGAGAGTCAGTTATCATTGTCAAAAGTTAGTCCCTTGAATAAGACTTAGACTTTATTATTTTTCACTATAATCACTTTTGTTACCAAAATTGCTTCAAATTTATCTATAAAGTTAGAAAATGTCTACTTGGGTCATTATCACAAAACTCATTTCTCCATAATTCTAATAAATTTAGAAAGACTAAATGTTTGGGTTTATTTCTAAGCCAAATAGAGTTCTCTAGATTACTTTACTTAGTTAAAAATGTGAAGTAATTTGTCATCATAAACCCAAGTTACACCATCTAGATTTAATTAGAGTTGTGAAATGAGTTTACTTCTAAAAATCATAAATGCTAATTAAAGTAGATTCATAAACCTAAAAATTACTAATTAGAACAATATGAGGTTTCCAAGCTATAGTAATTCACTTTATTAAATTATAGGTAAAAGCAATAAAGGTTCATAAGCCCAAAGTCTTCATAAACTTAGACCAAATCAGGGTTATAGAGTTACTTGACTTCATATCCTAAATTAAGTGAAGTAATTCATGAATGCATAGGTTAATAAAAAAATTGATGAATGGGTCACTTAGTTTTCATTAATGTATGGGTTAATATAAATATTAAAAAAAATCCACCTCATTTTCCACCTAGATTTCATACTCTCTAGCCTAATTTCTACCCCTAAAGATCTTGAGTGACATTATTTGAGTTTATGGAATGATTTTGGTGAAAAATATTCAAAACACATTTGCATTAATGGTATTTGGTTTGTTTTCCATTTAGTTTCACGATCCCATTCTAGTTGTATATTTCATTTTTCTCTGGTAAAATTTCATGCATCATTTTGAATTTTTTTCTATCATTTCATGTTTTACTTGAAATTATATGTCATTGTTGTGTGAAAAGTGTTGTTAAAATCTTGTAAATTATTTATAAATACTTTTCATATGAAAACCTCGAATAAAATCCCAAAAGATAGAATCTTTCTACAAATACCTAGAAATTGACCTAGATTATCTACCTGAACTCTTCATGATTTGTTACTTACCCAGAATATCAAGCCTAAACAACTAGTCTCATGTTACGTGAAGTTCCCAAGGGGCATTTCCTACTAGGATTTTCAATTAGTGATTTCTTAATCAGAGTTACAACTATCTATTACTTATGTTTGATTAGGTTTTTCAACTATAGTAACTTACCCAAAGAAACTTAGAGTTGTAAATGCTTATCACTCATTTAGAGTCTTCAACCTTGAAGACTTGAGAAATACCTAAACCTTCTTGATATTACAACACCCTATTACTTAGAATGATTTTCTTGGAGTTTTCAAGGTTTAATAATACTTGAAGTTACTAATACCTGAATCTTGCTTAGGATTGTTACATAAGATAATAACTTAACTCAGTTGTTTAACCTTTTATAAATTCAATAGGAATAATTATTGAGTTTTTAATATAATTTACCAAGACTTTCTAGTGTTAGTCAAAACAAATGTCAGGAGTAGAATAAGAATCAAATATAATTGAATAAGTTCATGAGATTATAGTTGAAGAAGTTCTAGGGCCAAGTAAGAAAGGAAAGACTAAATCAAATAAAGTTAACAAATCAAAAGAAGTAGGGATAAAGTATGAATACCATGGATATCCCTTTGAGTATTACATTGCATCAAAAGTGTCAAAAAAAATGACACTAACATGGGACATGTTTCTATAACTGAGTTATTGGAAATATATAAATCCATAATCAAAACACCACTCATGCTAGAAATGATAAATATTGGAATCCTGCAAGGTGCAACTTTCCTAAGCTCTACAAAAGTACCTAAATTTGTTCTAGAATGTGCTAATTATTATGATTCTCTTTCTATAGTAGTATAAGATACTATAGGCAATATGGTGATTAGATTAGATGTTCATTATTTTGACTATTGTTTGAATATCCTAGAAAGACCTAAATTACTAGACTTATCAATGAAAAAAGTTAAAGATCTTTATAAGAGTAAAATAATAGATTGTATCAAGATAATGAATACTAATTATCTAAAGAAACAAAAATATCCCTCAATGTTTCTAAGGAAAATAATGAGGTTTGACTTGGTCAAAAAATTTGATGACATCACACAGTTATTATGTAGAATCAATGGAGAGAAAAATGCCAAGAACTTTTCCACCTAGATGTATGACTACATAAGGGATATTAATGTCAATATGAGTTTTACTAAGATTTAATCGTCAATAATGATAAGTGACATCATTGATCATCAATTGAGTAATGTAATTAAAAATAACTTCATATTTAGTATATGTTATAACATCTAATACAATATTTTCTAGGTTGACTACAAAAGGGCTGATGGCAACATATCCCATCTATGAATACTACCCTCAATTAACTTTTTTTTGAATAATTTAAGAATTTTAAAATGGTAAATGATGCATTATCATATGAATTCATTTGTAAATTAAATGTTTCTTTGAAGGCCAAGAGAGTATCTGATGCAGCTTAGAAGGCAGTTTCCCATTTTGGATGTATATTTTATTCAATTCTTGAATTTTAGATACATTAGAGTTGGTGGTTTCATAGGAACACCGGTAAACTTGAAAAGTTACCCTAGTGATAAATGGATTCTAATAGAATTATTTAGATATGTGGTGGAATTACATGATCGTCAGTTAAAATTACAATGTTCTTCAGTTGTTTTTCCTATTTTAGTTGGCCAATATCATTGTGAAAGCATTTATAAGGCCAAAAATTTAAAAATAGAGATGTATCATAACTATAATCAATCACAGTTTGAGGCTAGATAAAATTTTCATTACAGAGGCATAACATAAAGCATAGTTTATCTTGAATATATGCATATCCCTCCTCTAGAAGACTTATGTATTGATTGTAGAGATGAATTTGAAGTAAGAATAAGAGATAATAATAGGATGACTATTCAAAAAATTCACTCATTTCATTTGTATACAATTATTGAAGACATGGAAGATGATGGACAAGTAATTGTTGATTCTTATTATGCAATGGGAGGAGACAATACTTCCCTCCTAAAAATTAACTACAAGAAGAATTAGGTAAAGACTATTACTGAGAGGACATCAATGGTTCTTGCTAAGACTTTAACATGGATTCTTAGTAAGGAATACTGCATGGAGTTAATAATGACAAAAATTGGCCAAATCATAAAAATAAAATGATGCAAGGAGAAGGTAGTCAATGACTAATGAAGAAGTTGAAATTCAAGAAGAATATTGATGAAACATATTTTCTAGTAAAATAAAAAGTGTTGATTTAGTCAATTACCATTGCATCTCCTCTAGTTTATTTCATAAACACTACTCCTATCACTCATATGTATCCCACACTCACCACATATTCATCTTAATTATTGGTGGAGAACATACATCCATTAGTAAAATATGTAGATCCATCCACACTCATGACACCTCTAAAGTCCCATAGCATCAAATATCCTAAGAAATTTATTTGGAAAGAGACTGATGTTCTTCTTCCTCTCCCTCAATATTACCCACCTTTTGTTCCACCTCCACCTCCTTCTAATGATCACCCCACCATTACTCTTGTTCCTACCCCAAAAAATATAGATCAAATAACTACTAGAGAGGTGATCTCATATCATGAGATATCATTTCAAAAGGTAACAATTAAACCTAAGAATAAAACTACTGGAGAAGAAAATGAACAACAAACTTTTGACAAGTAGGTAGAGAAAAATAAAGATGAACAAATAATTTCCAATGTTGTTCATATAGAATATATTTTGGACACAAAATAATTTATTGATCAAGAGATAAAGGTGGGATATAATCAGCAACAAATGGTTATATATTCATCTACTTCCACTCGTACAGATTCCTTTTCATGGTTGGTATTGAAAACAACTCCTAAATCAAAAGAAGAAATAAATTTGGAATAAATAGAGTTGGAATTTATGAAAAGTCTTGATCATAATGGTAAAAAACCCAAGAATGTTAGAGTGACTTTAAAATTGATAATTGAAACTTTAGGTCAAAAATTTGCAAAAAATTTAGTTTCTCCACAAGGTAAGTATAAGAGTGAAATCACTAAAGAAGGCTTGGAAATTATAAAGGTATCCCTAGGGAAAGTCACTATATTGGGCCTAAAGAAAGATACATAGACTCTTATTAGTGACCTTTTTTATAATCTTGATGAAGAAAATGTTGATAAAGCCAAACTAAAGGAACAAATTTATAAGTTGTGTAAAATAATTGGCAAAGTGGAAAGATATAATCCCTAATAGTCTTTACTCTTAGGAGATATTATTGATCATCAAATAATAATTATGGTTGAAGAAACTAGTGATAAGGCCAAATTAGTTGATCGATAGATATATAAAATGATACAACTACATAGAAATGGTTTCTTGAGTTTCTAGGTAATCTACCTAATATCTAGAATATATTAACACAACTAAAACAATGATTAAGGAGATTGAAAATTAAAATGGAATATCTAAATTAAAATAGGTCAAACTTCAAAAATTAAATGATTTAAGTGAATATTTTGATTCAAAAAAATATTATTCCATAGGGTTCAGTGATGAAATCAAATCAAGAAGAACACATCATATCTTTTTGCGTGTGTATTTTTGATGCAATGATTAAAGAAATGAAGAATCTAGAATAATATGCTTACCACTTGAAAATAGATATGGAGGATTATATCTTCTATCTCATGAATGTTTCATTATAATAACTTCCAAGGACATATGAACAATTACATCAAGAATTCAAATAAGTAAATAAAGAGGCCGCAACTCCATTCACATCAAAATCAATAAATGAGTTAATAAAAAGTCATCAACAAGTCAAAAGGATAGATCACAATATTGATAAGGTGAAAGGTTATTGTAAGAAGATAGAAAATGAGATATCAATATTTTAAATAGAAAGGCATTTAGTTTCCAAGATAGATGATAAAGACATTTAGTTTATGTTGTCACAACACATCAATTACAAGGAAAAATGTAGAATAAAAGTTCATGAATTAGACTAATTACTATTACTTCTATTATCAACATTTTATATTTTATTCAGACAACTTGAGAAATGTATTTGAAGTAATTATATTTTAAGTAGTTACTTTATAATTAATGTCACTCAGAGAAATTACTTATAAAAGTACGTTTCTTTATAAAATGAAAGACTCAAGTAACTCGGCTAGATGTCATTAATTGAAGTCATTTCATAAAAATAGATTACTTAAGTGAGCTAACATAAAATTTAAAGAAGTTGTATTGGTCCAAAAAATAAAACCAAAAAAAGCTACATGTCATCATTTTTTACATACCACACATGAGAAATTCAAGGAAGATGTCTCCTAATAGTTTTTAGAATTTAATCACATGGAGAATTCATGGAGCTATCTCCTAATTGTGTTTGATATCTGAAAGTGGTATAAATATGGGAGAAGACCTACATACAAGAGGAAGTTAATTTAGAAAAGAAATTTCAATTTTAATACAAAAAATACTAAGTAATCTAAAACTTTATGTTTAGATTTCTATATGTTTTTATATGAACTTTGTTCAAAGCGAATAAGAAGAAAGTTGGTTTTTGAGGAACTTTGTGTCTACGGAGATTTTTCAGTGAATTCTGTGAAGATTAAAATTGTAAACTTTGTGTTATGGTTTAATTTGAATATGAATTCAAATTTTTCTTAATCATTTATTTAAAGAATTATCACACCTTATATTTTTATTTATTTTTATGGATATGATATGCTATATAAAAAACTACTTGTTGTGAAGTACAGTTTCTTTCTTTTTCATAGATTATAGTTATTTTAATTATCCACTTTGTAATAACCTATTTTCATAATCTCTAGATTATCTATTTACTACAAAATCACTTTTTTATGGTTCATGAACTTTGTGATTAAATTAATACCCAAAAATAAGATAACTTGTGTATATTCTATGCATAATTTGTATAAGTAGTAAAAAATTGAAAGTGTGAATAGTCAAAGTAGATAAACATAAACATACGGGAGTATCACCATTAAATAAAGGGGATTTAATCCCATGACTGTCTAGGTATCTTTTGGTAGCCTACAAAATATCTAACCAATAGTTTTTGAGGTCTCTACTAGGGAACACAAACTTATTCAAAGTACAAATCCTTAGAGAAGCATAAGCACTTTAATATATCAAATCAACCTTTCACTATGGAAAGAAGATCTCAAGGCCAAATTGATGACTTATTTCAACTGCAAAAATAGTTTAATATTAGCTTCCATCCCCAAACTAGAACAAGAAGAACAAGTCTTTCACCTATCAAACAAATACAAATTCCTATGAATCAACTACATCATAATTCTTTAGGAATAATCTAACCTGTTAATCCTCAATTCCTTATTCCCCAAAGAATGGAGTAACAACTTCCTATCCCTTGGGGGGAAATGATTGATTCATTAAATTTAACCCTTCCTCTCCAAAACTTGCCTAAGGGGTCAAGAAAAAATTCTCCTAAGTTCAAAGGGGATGGAAAAAAAGTCTATATGGGCACTTAACTACTTTATTTGTATCTTATGGAGTGATTGGTGTTAAACATGAAGATGTGTCAGTGAGACTCTTCATTAAAACATTACATGATTTAGCTAAAGAATGGTTCTACCATTTGAATTCTAGAACCATAACCAATTGGGCCACTATGCATGAGAAATTTAAAAAAATGTTTAAAGTTTATGAAGACTCACACATAATGCTCACTCAATTGACTTAGCTTAAATAATAACCACATGAACACATGCAAGATTTTATTGCTAAATTTAATAGACTACTCTACAAAATACCTTAGGTTAATCAACCCACTAGTAATAAGTAGAAGAGATTTTTCATCAATACTTAGTTATCAGAGGTTAGTTATCATCTACGTAGAACACATCCTACTAATTTAGAAATAGCTCAAAACATTTCTACAAAGGTTAAAGATGAACCTATTATGGATAGAAAGATTAATAAAATAACTTCTAAGGTTGTTGTTCCTATTTTGATTGCATTAAAAATCACTACTGATCCCTTGTAAAAATTAGCTAATGACTTACTACAAGTTAAAGGGCAAATTGCTCAAGGTGTTCATTATACCCCTATCAGGAATGCACCTACATGCAATTTTAATAATCAGAATTGAAATCATTTTGATGGACCTCCAAAAAGACTATAAATTAATAATTTTCTAAAAAATCATGTTAATATGAATGAAGAAGATAATATGGTTGCTGATTTTGATCAAAGATTTATTGATGAGGATGATTTTATAGATCCTACTAATGACTACAATATAGGCTACCCTGAATATGAATAAAAAAAAAGTATGAAGAAATGATTGAAGATGATCATAGTCACTCTTTTACGATATTTACAAGATCAAAAAATTAGTAAGTTGGTGAAAAATCTTCCAAGGAACAAGGGAAAGAGAAATAATACTCCAGGTCAGATGTTAGCATCCTCAAAAGAGGTAGTCCTTCACCCTCTTCTCTTGTCCCAAAAGATAAATATGAAACATCTTCTTATCAACCTCATAATATAGTCACTCATTGTTTTAAAGCTAATCCTACTTTGTCTATGTCCATCCCTTCTTTTAACATTATGAACCACATCAAGAAAACTAAGATTCAAATGTCAAAAGCTGAATACTTGAGGTTCTATCTAGATTAGCTGAATAGATTGGTTAAGTATGTTCAAAGTAAAGGATAAAACAATAAAACTAGTTCTTCAAAAGGTATCTTTCCTACTTCCAAATAAGTTTATTTCCAAAAAAATGTTACAACTACCACTCTCACATCTATTTCTAAATACAAAAGAATAGAGTCATGCTATGTATCTATCTTAATCAATGGGTTCAAGTTAAACAATTGTATCCTAGATTCTCAAGTTTCTAATAATTTCATGATAGATAAAGTAGCTAATGCCCTTGTCCTCACTTTAACCAAGTCAATAGATAAATGTTACTCAATGGAAAGATAAGTTCCCTTGATTGGAAAAATCAAAGATACTCAAGCTGTTCTAGCAACTTTTTAGAATAAGAGGCTTAAAATGATAATTTTGGTAGTAGATATTATTATTTCCTATAGAATTTTGAGTATAAACTTATACAAAGAATTGGGGGAGAAGTTAAGATGGATTGGTATTGTGCTCATATTCCAATAAAATGTGTAAATCACAAACTTGAACCTGAGAATAAATCTAAGTATATAGTTTCCAAGTTAGATGATCCAAGATCATAGATTCTTTTTGAAGAATCAGATCATGAAGTCTATTACCTTAAATTAGGCAAGGACATACAAGATCTAGAGACACAAGAAGAATAAGATAAAATATGGATGCTAAAATTTGATGGTAGCTATAGTTCCCTTAGTTTAGGTGCTGGGGTTGTATTGATATCACTTGATGGTAAGGTATATACTTATTCTTACAAACTAATGTTTGAAAATACTAATAACATAATAGACTATGAATCACTTTTCTTAGGATTAGAACAAGCAAAATAAAAAGGAGTGAGAATATTAAAATCAAAGGGAGATGTTGAGTTGATTGTAAGGCAAATTCATGGCCAATACAAAGTAAAGAAAGATAAGATAAGGCACTATTGTTATTAAGTTCTAAATGTAACAATTGATTTTGTAGCCTTTTGAATAAATTTCATTCCTCATGATCAAAACTTTAGAGTTGATTCTCTTATGGTTACTATAGATCTACTCATGCCAAATAAACATCCTACACTTTTTGAAGAAGGTGACTATAGAGTAGAGATGGTTTTCCATCCAAGGGTTATAAATGATGTTGACTAGTGGTAGGTCTTTAATGATATAAAATAGATAGATTCTTCCCTTGAGTAATAAGATACTTTTGAAGAATTGTATTTTGAAGGAAACAATTCAATTCCACACCAAACAATAATAGGTAATACTAACCTTGAACATGATGATAATGAATATGTGATTAAGTTGAAGGGAAATAAAATATCTAAAGGGTTAGTTTATTTAGAAGAAATTTTTGATAATCATGATTAGTTTCTAAAGAAAAATAAAGAATGGAGAAATACGTTTGTGTGTTGATTTCCATAATCTTAATCGAGATTCTTTCAAAGATAACTATCCATTGCCTATTATGGATCATACCTTGCAAGTAGTTATAGGATTAGAAATGTTGTCCATGTTAGATATATTTTCAAGATATAATAAAATAAAAGTGGTTGAAAAGATCAATACAAGATGGATTTCACAACACCATGGGGAAAGTTTACCTATCAAAAGATGCCCTTTGTGCTTGTTAATACTAGAGAAACTTTTCAATGAGTGATGGATCTAGTATTTACACATCTAAATAAGAAGAGTATAGTTATATATCTTGATGACTTGATAATTTTCTCCAAGAAAAGAGGTAATCATTTAGCTGATTTAGAAGAGGTTGTTACCTAGTGCAAGAAACATGGAATTTTTTTGAATCCTACGAAATCAACATTTTTCATGAATGAAAGGAACCTTCTTGGTCACATCATCTTAAAGGAAGGAATGAAGATTGATCCAGAAAGGGTGAAATTCATTCAAAATTTATTTATGCCTATGTTTAAGAAGGGGGTACATTTGGTTTTTGGTAAGGTTAACTTCCTTAGAAGGTTCATTCCTGAATTTTCCTAAGTTAACTCACCAAATTTATGATATGATGAAGAAGAATCAAGAATTCAAGTGGAATGATTAAGGTAAGATGGCATTTGAAAAGATTAAAGCATTCATAGCTCAAGCTCTAGTGCTAGTTTCTCTAGATTTTAATAAGGAATTCATTCTCTATTGTTATTATTTTAAACACATAATGTTATCCATACTTCCATAAAATAATGACACATATATTGAATATCTCATAGCTTTCATGAGCTAGCCATTGAAAAGTTATAAACTAAAGTATATATAGACAGAAAAACATGCCTTTGCTATAGTCAAAGCATGCAAAGATTTTAGGCACTATATATTATCTTCACATACTAAATTATATGTACTTGACACTATAGTTAGATATACTCTAACATATCAAGAGTTAGGATTTGTAAGAGGCACTTGGGTAGCTATGATTCAAGAATTTGATATTGATATCAAACCAATAAAGCTAGTGAGAGGAAGAGGCTTGTGCCAATTAATGATAGAATGTAAACCAAATTACATAGATACAATGGTATCTTTGCTTCAATATGAATAAGATGAAAATCTCCTCATGGTTCTTTGTATTGATCTTGCTAAAAAATGGTACAATAAGACTGCTTTTTTCCTAAATTATGGAGAATTTATAACTCATCTTACACATAAGGAGAAAAGTACCATCAATATGAAGTCAAAGGATGTTGTCCTTTAGGATAATGGTTTGTATAAAATAAGAATTGATGGTGTCTTCCTTTGTTGTGTGGATAAAGAACAAGAAAAGAGACTACTAGAACAATTCTATGATAAATCATGTGGAGGTCATTTTTTAACACAATTTGCAACACATAAAATCCTAAGAGTAAGGTAATATTAGCCTCATCTTTTACAGGATAGTTTGGATTGGGTTTCTAAATATCAAGCATGTCAATATTTTATGGGACATCTAAAGTTACTAGCATTGCCTTTAAAACTAGTCATAATCAATTAACCATTCCACCAATGGGGCATATATTTTATTAGCATGTTGAATCCTTTTTCAAGTGCCAATCATTGTTATGTATTAACCACCATTGATTACTTCAATAAGTGGGTATAATCCATTCCTATCAAGAAAGTCACTTCTGAAGTTGTATGTGGTTTTATCAAGGAAAACATTATAGTAAGGTTTGGTGTTACTCACAAGATAGTAACATAGAATGAAGCTACATTTTCTTTAGCTAAACTAACTTATTTATATTTTTTATATGAAATAGATTTAGTTCATTCTTCAAATTACTATCCTCAGGGAAATGGTTAAGCTGAATCAAGTAACAAGAACATGATGACTATCATTTGTAAATTAGTGAATGATAATCATTGTACCTAGCACAAGAAACTATTTGATGCATTATGGGTTGATAGAATCACTCCAAAGAAATCCATTGACACATCACCATTTTAGTTGTTATATGGAATATATGTTAAAATACCCATCAATATAAAGTTCCTGGATTTACAACTATCTAAGGCTATTAAAGATTGAACTTATCAATATTCACATAATAAAAGGATTATTTTTCTATCTGAACTACAAGAAGTTCATACTCAAGTTGTTGGCCATTTAACTGATCATCAAATGAAATTAAAAAAATATTTTTAACCAAAAGGCTCAAGAAAGATTTTTGACTTGGTCCTTCTGTGGGATAAGTGAAATGAACCAAAAAGGATCCACAAATAAATTGACTCGCTATGGAAAGGACCTTTAGCAATAAAGAAAATTACTAGAAAATATAGCTTCATCCTAGCTTACCATGATGGAATTAAATTTTTGCTACCTTACAATGGACAACGCTTGAAACTTTACAAGAACTGAGTAATAAGGTAATACTTATATGTATATAAATAAAACCTCAATTTTTATTTTGTATAGTTGTTTTTTGTTTGTTTTGAGTTGTTTTATGATTGAGTTTTACATGAATCCATACCCAATAAAAAAATCAAAACCAAAGATACTTGTATCTCACCTTCATTTCATTCTTTCTAATCTAAACAAATATGTCCCCAATCGGAACTAGTTGGTCTCCCCAAAATTTAACAATTGGAAATTTCGGGTCACCACTATTTAAATTTTTATCTTTTATCTTATGAGAGTCAATTATCCTTGTCAAAACTCAATCCTTTAAATAATACTTAGACTTTATTAGTTTTTACTATAATCACTTTCGTTACCAAAATTGCTTCAAATTACTCCAGAAGGTTAGAAAATGTCTACTTAGGTCATTATCATAAAACCCATTTGTACATCATTATAATATATTTAAAAATACTAAGTGTTTGGGCTCATTTCTAGGCCAACTCGAGTTCTCTAGGTTACTTTACTTATTCAAATAGGTGAAGTAAGTTGTCATTACAAACCCAAGTTACACCATCTAGATTAAATCAAAGTTGTGAAATGACTTTAATTTTCAAAATCATAAAAGCTGAGTAAAGTAGATTTATAAACCTATAAGTCACTAATTAGAATAGTTCAAGGTTCAAAAGTTGCATTACTTCACTTTATTAAACATAAGTAAAAGAAATAAAGTTTCATAATTCTGAAGTCTTCATAAGCTTAAACCAAATTGGGGTTATAGAGTTACTTGACTTTGTAGACCAAATTAAGTGAACTAATTCATGAAACCTGATAGTTAGCAAAACACTTACATGGCTACACTCACACATGTCACTTAGTTTTCATTAATTCTTGGGTTAATATAAAAATTTAAAAAAATTACCTCATTTCCCATGTGGATTTTGAACTCTCTAGCCTAGTTGATACCCCTGTGAATCCTAAGCGATATTATTTGAGATTCTAGAGTGATTTTGACATAATCTTCACAACCCATTTGTATTCAAGGTATTTTTTTTTTCGCCTTTAGTTTCATGCTCCCATTTTGGTTGTATATTTCATTTTCTTTGGTAAAATTTCATGCATCATTTTAAAAGTTATTTTTGTCATTTCTTGTTTTTCTTGAAATTGTATGCTATTTTTACATGCATGGTGTTGTTAAAACCTTGTAAATTATCCAAATATACTTTTCATATGAAAATATAAAACAAAATCCCAAAAGATAAAATCTTTCTATAAATACCTAGAAATTGATTTAGATTATCTACCCAGACTCTTCATGACTTGTTACTTACCCAGAACCCTGAGCCCGAACAACTAGTCTCATGTTACACAAAATTTTCAAGGAGCATTGCCTACTCAAATTTTTTATTAGTGATTGATTACATAGATTTCCTACTATATATTGCTTATGATTTATCAATTTTTTCAAATTTAGTAACTTTCCCAAAGAAACCTAGAGTTTTAAATGCCTATCACTCACTCATAGTTTTCAACCTCAAAGACTTGAGAAATACCTAGACCTTCTGAGTATTTCAACACCCTATTACTTACAATGAGTTTCTTAGAGTTTTCAAGGTTTACTACTATTTGAAGTTCCTAATACCTAAATATTTATTAGGATTGATACATAAGATAATAACTTAGTTTTTCAACCTTTTCTAAAATCAACAGGAATAATTAATAATTTTTCAAGAGCATTTACCAAGTCTTTCTAGTGATAGTCACAACAAATGTTAAGAGTAGAAGAAGAAGTAACTATAATTGAAGAAGTTCATGAGATTTCACTTGAAGAAGTTTTAGGACCATGTAAGAAAGGAAAGACTAAAGCAAATAAAGTTAACAAATCAAAAGAAACAATGATGAAGTATGAATACCATAGATATCCCATTGAGTCTTGGATTACATAAAAAGTGTCAAAAATAAATGACACTAATATGAGACACGTTTATATAATTGAGTTATTAGAAATATCTAAAGCCACAATCAAAACACCACTCATGCTTCCAATGACAAACAATGGAATCCTACAAGCTGTAGCTTTCCCAAGCTTTGCATAACTACCTAAATTTGTTCTAAAATGTGATAAGTATTATGATTCTCTCACTAGAATAGTAAAATATATAATAGGAAATGTGGTTATTAGATTAGATGTTTAATATTTTTACTATTGTTCAAAGATCCCAACAAGACCTAAAGTGCTCGACTTATCAATGAAAAAATTTGAAGATCTGTGATAGAGTAAAATAATAAATTATATCAATATAATGACTACTACTTATCTAAAGAAACCTCAAAACCCTCATGGTTTCCAAGGAAAATAGTGAGGTTTGACTTGGTCTAATAATTTGATGACATCATGTAGTTATTATGTAGAATCAATGGAAAGAAACATGCCAAGAAATTTTCCACCTTGATGTATGCCGACATAAGGGATATTAATGTCAATAGGAGTTTTGATAAGATTGAATGGCCAAGAATGATAAGTGACAACATTGATTATTAGTTTAGTAATTTATTATAAACTCTTGATTTCAAAATGACTTTGTATTTAGTATATGCTACAATATTTAATGGAGTCTTTTCTAGGCTAACTACAAAAAGGCTAATGGTAATAAATCCCATCTATGAATACTACCCTCAATTGAATTTTTTTAAATACTTCAAGAAATATAAAATGGTAAATGATGCATTCTTCTATGATGTCATTTGTAAATTGAATATTGATTTGAATGCCAAGAGTGTACTTGATGCAACTTGGGAGGTAGTTTCTCGTTTTAGATGTATTTTTATTCAATTCTTGAATTTTAGATACATTAGAGTTCATGGTTTCATAGGGACACTAGTAAAATTACCAAGGTACCCTAGTGATAAATGGATTATAATATAATTATGTAGATAGATTTTGGAATTAAATGATCTTTAGTCAAAAGTACATAGTTCTTCTATTGGTTTTCTTGTTTTTATTGGCTAATATCATTATGTAAGAATTTACAAAGCCAAAAATGTACAAACAAAGATGTATCATAACTATAATCAATCACATTTTGAGGATAGATCAAATTTTTATTATAGAGACATAACACAAAACATATTTTTTTATTGAAAATATGCATATCCCTGCTCTAGAAGACTTATGGATCAATTGCAAAGATTAATTTGATGTAAGAAGAGATAATAATAGGATGACTATTTAAAAGAATCACTCATTTAATTTGGATACAATTCTTGAATACATACAATATGATGGACATGTAATTATTGATTCTTATTATGAAATGGGAGGAGATAATGCTTCACTCCCAAAAATTGATTACAAGAAGAATTAGGTAAAGACTATTTTTGAGAGCACTTCAATGGTTATTGATATGATTTTAACCTGTATTTTTAGTAAGGGATACTTCATAGAGTTAATAATGGTATAAATTTTTCAAGTAAGTCATAAAAATAAAATGATGCAAGAGGAAGGTAGTTGAGTACCAATGAATAAGTTTAAATTTGAGAAGAATGTTGATGAAACATATTCTATGGTAAGATAAAAAGTGCCAATTTAGTCATTTGCCTTTGCATCTCCTATAGTTTCTTTCATAGACACTGATCCTATCACTCTTATTTATACCACACCTACCATATCTTAATATTCATTATGAATGGATAACATACATCTAATAGTGAAATATGTAGATCCATCCACACTCATGCCACCTCTAAAGTATCCTAGAATCAAATCTCCTAACAAATATATTCAAAAAGATACTAATGTTCTTCCTCCCCTTCCCCCATCTTCTCCACCTTTTACTCCACCTCCACTTCCTTTTGATGATTAACCCACCTTTTCTCCTAGTCTTACCCAAAAATATATAGATCAAAAGACTACTTGAGAGGTGATCTCATCTAAGGAGATATCATAGCAAAAGTTAATAGTTGAACTTGATAATAAAACTACTAGAGAAGAAAATGAACATGAAACTTCTAACAATCAAGTAGAGAAAAAAAAGATAAAAAGAATAGTTTCCAATGTTGTTCATATAGAATATATTTTAGGTATATAATAAGTTACTACTTAAGAGATAAAGGTGGGAGATAATAAACAACAAATGGTGAGGCATTTATCTACTTCTACTAGTATAGATTTCTCCTCACGGTTGGTATTACAAACAACTCCTGAATCAAAAGAAGAAATAAATTTGGAAGAAATAGAGTTGTAATTTTTTAAAAGTATGATCATAAGGGTAAAAATACCAAGAATGTTAGAGTGACTTCAAAACTAATAATTGAACCTTCAGGTCAAAAATTTATAGAAATATCAGGGCCTCCACAAGGTAAGTATAAGACTGAAATCACTGAAGAAGACTTGACAATTAAAAAGGTATCCCTAGGGGAAGTGACTATATAGGGCATAAATTAAGATACATATACTCTTATCAACACCCTTTTTTAGAATATTGATGAAGAAAATGTTGATAAAGCCAAATTAAAGGAACAAATTTCCAAGTTGTGTGAAATAATTGCCAAAGTGGGAAGATATGATCCCTAACAGTCATTACTCTTAAGATATATAGTTAATCATAAAAAACTAAATTTGGTAGAAGAAACTAGTGATAATTCCAAAGTAATTGATGAATGGATAGAGACAATGATACAATCTACACAAAAATGGTTTCTTAAGGTTCCAGGCAATTTAGCTGATATCAAGAATAAATTAGCACAACTAAAAATAATGATGAAGGATATTTTAAATGAAAATGAAATATCTAAATTAATATAGGATAGAATTAGACAAATAAATAGTTTAAGTGAAAATATTTTTATTGAAAAAAATATTGTTCCATAGGGATTAGTGATGAAATCAAATAAAAATAACACATCATATATTTTCACGTGCACATTTTTAGAGCAATTCTTGAATAAATGAAGACTCTAAAAGAAGATGCTCGAAATGTAAAAATAGATCTAGAAAATTATATCTTCTATCTCATGAATGTTTGGTTAGAAGAGCCACCAAAGACATATGAACAATTACCTAAAGAATTCAATCTAGTAATTAAAGAGGCCACAACTCCATTCACAATGAAGTCAATAAAGGAGTAAATAAAACGTCATCAAAAAGTCAAAAGGCTAGAACCCAATCTTGAAAAGGTGAAAGGTTATTATAAAAAGATAGAAAATGAGCTAATAATATTTGAAATAGAAAGGCCATCAATTTCCAAGATAGATGATATATCCATTCAATTTATGTTATCACAAGACATCAACTATAGGGAAAAGTGTAGAATAGAAGTTCATGAATTAGAGTGATTACTATTAATTCTCTTGTCAACTTATTCTATTTTATTCAAATGACTTGAAAAATGTATTTGAAGTAATTTTGTTTTAAGTAGTTACTTTATAAGTAATGTCACTCAGAGAAATTACTTATAAAAGTAAGTTATTTTATAAAATGAAAGACTCAAGTAACTTGGCTAGATGTCATTACTTGAATTCATTTTGTAAAAATTAATTACTTAAGTGAGCTGAGAACAACATGAAAAGTTGTATTTGATCTACACAATAAAACTGAGAAGATCTATAGGTCAATAACTATTACACACCACACATGATAAATTCAAGGAAGATGTCTCTCAATGGTTTTCAAAACTTAACACATCACACAAGGAATTTAAGGAGTTGTCTGATAATTATATTTGATATCTAAAAGTGGTAAAAATATGGGAGAAGACATACATACAAGAGGAGGGTAATTTAGAGAAGCAATTGTAACTATTATACAAAAAAGACTAAGCAATCTAAAACTTTTCATTTAGATTTGTGTATGTTTTTGTATGAACCTTTTTCAAAGTGTATAAGAATAAAGTTGGTTTCTATGAAACTTTAAATTTAATGAGATTTTTTGTTCATTATATGATTAAAATGGTAAAATTTGTATTTTTGTTTCATCTGAATATGAATTCAAATTTTTCTTAATCATTAGTTGAAATAATTATCACATCTTGTATGCTTATCTATTTATATAGATATAATAAGTTATACAAAAAAATACTTATTGTTAAGTATAAATTATTTCTTTTATATATATTCTTGTCCTTTTCATTCTATAATTTATAATAAATTCTTTGCATAATATCTAAATTAACTACTTACTTGATGCAAAATCACTCTGTTATGATTCATGACTATTATGATTAAAGTAACACCTGAAAATAAGATAACTTGTGTATAGCCTATGCATAATTCATATAAGTTATAAAAAATTTAAAGTGTGAATATTAAAGATAGATAAATGTAATCATACATGTGCTTCACCATTAAATGAAGGGGATTTAATCTCATGACTGCCTAGGTATCTTTTGCTATCCTATAAAATATCTAGCCAACAAGTTCTATAATAAAAATAAGGGAACAATGTTCATAGCTACACTATCATCAACCATGACTCTATTATGTAGTTATTATATATCCTTACATGAAAAAATTCTATATCCCCCTCCTTACCAACTCAAACTTAAGAGGGAGACTACTAAGGTCAAATAAATAGCTAGAATCCCAAGTATATTAATTAGATGTAAACATATATAGATCAATGTGATTGATTTGGTCATGTAGCAAGGGTGTTACACATGATAAATGCCCTATTCATAAAACATAAATCAATTAAGAATGATGGGTAGGTGTGTTCTTGATAAAGTAAAGAAAGGAAATGCGTGATAAAATTTTCCAAGATATAAGATCAAATTGTTATTCCCCATAGGATTAGGGATGGATTCAATATCTAGGATGTTTAAAGAGTAAAGAGTCAAGGGTTGATTTTCTATGTTATGATTTATTATGTTACATTAATCTTCAATTTATAAATATATAATAACTATCATTATAATTTTAACTTGGAATATTAATTGAGGGGTGACATCAACATTGGTAGCTCCAAAAGTGGAGGCCTCAACATCATTGGCAAATGATTATTTAGCCTGACTATTATGAATCACTTGATTCTATAGGTTAAAATATGTTTTATTTAGGGTAGTTCATACTTGATGGTTTTTTAAATGGTTGGTAAATCTAGATATTTTAGTTATGTAGCATAATGTGACTGTTCTAAATATCTTAAGGGTTTTCCCCTGTGTTCCTTCAGAACATGTACACACAAGTTTACCTTTGATAATTAGGGAGACTTTGGATGAATTTTTTATAATCCTAATAATTTAAAGTATCATGAATGATGACTAATTATAATATACAATAGACATTCAGATCATATTTCTTAGGTCTCTTAATTTTTCCTTATTGAGCAAACCCTTTTTATTTATTTATTTGATATTAGGGTTGGTTCTGGAACTATTGAAAATGCTCAACATGTTGAACTTAGTTCTAATTTTGGATATGATACTACATGTTATAAGTTAGAGGTTATTTAAAGTCAATCACATGAATTTTAGGTGGAGATTTTTGGTTTAAAACACTTATATTAATGGGTTGATAATGATTTATTCACTTGGTTTAGATTTTTCCTGGTCAATCACACCATCAGTGGTGGCATTCCTATTTCAATTAAGTATTTTTGGTCATGATTATTGGAATTATCTGGGCTCATAGTTTCAAATCCTAAATTATTTTGGTTTGGGGTGATAATTCACCCATTATCCCCTTAGGTTTGATGACCACTATCAATATCCACTTGATAAATTTGTATGGAACTTTCAAGGGCTTCTTCGTAAGACTTATAGGGAAAATTTTGGATATCTTACATTATATCCTTGTTAAGGGAGTGATTTATTTTTAATAATTCCATTCGGTCCATGTGAGGCGTATTAATAGATTAATATATAGGTTTCCACCATTTTATGATGAAATAGGTATTGCAATAATTATGTTCTTATTTGATATGAAGGAATTCATAAATGCCATCCTTAAGAAGCTATTTCATATAGATGGCCCTAAATAATTAAGCTATAAATTATCTTAAGGAATGAATGGACCCATTATGGATGTGATAATACTATTTAATAATGATTCGTTATAGGGTTTTATGGAAAATATTGGAAATAACCCTATCTAAAAGTAGGAGTTCATTGGCATCCATGACATAAGACTTAACATGTGCATTTGGATATCCATCCCCTTTGAACTTATTAATGTCTAATGTGGGTCCCTCATATACTGATATCAAATGGTTCCTTAAGGTACTTAGAATACGTCCCCATATTTTTAAATTTAGTCATTGATGTGGTTAAGATTAGAAAGGTGGGATCACATATGAGTTTCTTAGATAACCACAAGGAGGAATGGAAGATGTTTGATGAGGTTGACTGGAAAAAACTATAAAATAGTTATTTGGCTATGTAAACTTGGATAACATATGGAAATATGGAATAATTATTTTAGATGTAGAAGGATTAGTGGTTTTCTAAGGAGGGGCATACATGGTTTTTGCATAGTCTAAAGGAATGTAGTGTGGCACATGGATAGTCTATGAAGGAGTAGTATACATGTGAGGCTTTTAACTTGAAGGGGTAAATAGTGGTATATTATTAGCCACCACATTAATTTTCAAGGGTGGAGTTTAGGTGAATACACATATAATCAAGGTTTAAGTATGTGCTTGTTAGTGTGGAATAATTTTTTAATGTCTTGATTAGGGACTTAATAAGTAAGGATGTCCTCAAGGGCTTGGTTAGAGGCATATATTAGTAAGGCATATGATATTATTATGGTGGGAGTGTGTACTTGTTGCATTAGTTAAAGAGCCATCATTTGGGTGGGAGAACAAGAAGAATGAACTAGTAAGGAGGATTTGGGTTCACAACTTGGTTTAAAGATTGTTGGTTATTATCTAATTCATAAATGAGACCCATCAAGTTATTAATGAGATCATTTGAGTTATTTTTGGTGCTCATTATAGGAGTCTACTATATAAGAAGGGTATGAACAATAAGTTGGTTAGTGTATATAAATTTATTTGGAGGAAGACCCTTAGAGGAAGTGGTCAAGGTTTTCACTAGTAGGTTGAATGCATTTTTATACCTATTAGAGGGATGTGAATCCACTTATATATGGTTAACCTCATCCTCCAAATAATAGGTACTTCTTAGATAGTGTTCATACTTAGTATACATTTTTGAATCTAATTTATTTAAGCTAATTAATGGTCTAGTACCCATATGAGAGTGGTCATATTCCTTCCAATGAGGATCATAGTATTTGAGTCAAGAATATTTCCAATGGTTTTAAATACATCACATACCTCACAAATAGGGATCACAATCCTATTTTTAGTATTGCGATGAGAACAATCTTATGATTAATAATATGCATTAGTTTCAAAATTAGGGTTAATATAAATTGTAAAATAATCCTCACTAGAGTTAATTTTTCTCCTTCTATATCCGTCCAAGATAATAGATCTACCTAGATCATGTCCAGACATATTTTGGGGTAATATGGATACCCAAAAAATAAATTAAAGGAGAGGAGAAGATGGATAAATGAGAAAAAATAAGTATAATAAAATGGAAATGTAAAATATGTAATTATTTCACATCAGGTTAACCAATTTGTATGCATGTAAATAACACATGATAAATTTTACACTCAAATTCTTAATGTCAGGAAAGACAACCATCATAATGGATAGATGGGTGGAAATCCAAATTAGGATAACTTTGTGTAGAATGGGATTCACGATGATGAGAGGTAAGGAATTATCATGATGGAACCAAAAGGTCTTATTTGCATCACATTCATTGTTAAGAGTATCTATTTGAGTGAAAATAGAACTCCAAGGTCCTTCTGTACTAGTGATTATGAGGAGGCAAAGTTCCTAATCGATAATAGAAAAGTAAAGGTGGGAGTGGTTTGGTTGAATTAATTAGGGAATATGGTCAATTTTTTTGGTCAGATATGCCCCATCAATGTCATACAAAAATCTAAATGATATATGATGAAGATAGACCTAAGGATAAGAAAGAGGATGGAAATAATAATTTATGCCTAGATCATTTTGTATTGATAGACTTGATTTTTGGGGAGGATGATGATTGGTGGATTGGGAATTTTATCTTATTAATATAGGGAACTAAAAATAGTGACAATGAGATTGGGGATAAGTGTGGAATATAATTCCTCAATTCTAAGCTTAGAAATTATATCTCATTGGGTGTCGATAGTAGGACCTCATGCTCTAACTCTGGGAAAGAGACATGATCTATGGAGGTATGGAAACTCATGGAGTGTAATGTATGAGGATAAATGTAAAAATTTATAATCATAATATATTTTTATGGATGTGGTATATGGTTGGAATTTATATTTTGTTGGAAGTAAGGTTTTAAGGATGATCATGTGCATGCTAGTATAAGTATTTGGTTATTGATTTGTTTTTTGGTTTTAGGAAATATTATTAATGAGTATATATTAAAAATGTAGATTTGGATAGTTTGAGGTAATTTTAAAGTCATTATATAGACTTAAGGTTAACATGTCATAATGTTTTTTATTAGGAAGTGACTTAATTTATATATGAAATATATCAATATAATTTAAACATAAAAATCATAAGTTTCAATTTCTTGTTCATCTCAATTAACCCAATGTTCACATATTTACAAGAAAATAAATCTCTCAACTTCATTTGAAAGAGAGTAATTAATCATAACAAAAACAAAGTAACTTAATTCCATCTACAAGAGATAATAAGTCTAATATTTTTCAACAATCATAAGAACTATGAGACTTTCTGTAGACTTATACATGTAATAATATTACAAAATGAATTTGTTCACGTTATTCAAAAGTTGCATTATCATAAACAATTTAGGCATAAGAAGATAAAGTTCAAATGAAACTCTATTTTAAATCAAAATCCTCAAGCCATAAAATCTTTGACAATTAAATGTACATCAATTCATATTTTACATCAATGTGATCATTAATATTAATGACTTAATGAACTAATTAATATGCAATTCAACTTACCTAGTTTCATACATAAATGACAACACCATTGGATGGTCTATTAACTAAAATATCAACCTTTATTTTATAATTCAAATAGTTTAATTACTTATTCATAACATTATAGTGCCTATCATTATTAATAATTTAATATAATCAATGAATATAAGCATATAGAACCAGATCAATTCATTTTAAAAAATCATCTTCTTCACTTTACAATCAATATTAAAATAATTCAAATCCAGGAGAACAATCAAGCAATATTCCACATGAAAATCCAATGAATAAAATGCCCACCTCTCCAATCCCAATGAACCCAGCCATAAGTGGCCCTGGACCACCCCATCTATTGGTTGGATGTGGTTTCATATAGATGAGAGAAGTGATTAAGGTATAGAACAACTAATAACCTTGACTTAACATAACCAATTGATGAAAACATTCAAACGACCCTATTTACATTATTAGCTAACATAAATAACAAATTTTAAGTTATTATAAATACTACATATCATGTTAGAGATTTTAAGATTTAATATTAAGAGTGCAATCCTTGGAGTTTCACCTACAAACCCCAATCCACCATTAGGGTACATCACCAAAAAAAAATGCAATTCTATTACTACTAGTAACCTTGAATAAAAATATTATTTTTTAAATATTTCCATCTAAGTAAAATGAACTTAAAAATATCTTTTGATAATTGACATAAACAACATTCTCTATAAACATCAAAACTCACATCAATCCAAAAATGATATCAAAACTCCACTCAGGTGACAACACCATATAACATAGAGCTATAGGTCAAAGTTGACCAAAATAGACATTATCAATCATGAGTAAAAATTCAAATGTAAATATCACCTTTAATGATAATAATAATCAAATGAAAATGATATAAGAAGTCAAACTATTCCATCTTCCCCAATCCAAGTCAAACGATCATGACTAAAATAAATCAAATGACCAAAACAAGATTACCTATAATAAGTCAAAACCCTCATAAAGATAAAAATCATAGAAAATAATTATAGCTTTTGAATCTATGCAATCAAAAAAATCATAAAGTACTATTTTATACAAACCTTAATGAGAGATTCAACTCACAGAAAAATATCAAAAATGTCATTATTTTCTTCCATGGTTACAACCAAGTAATCAATAGGTATATGTTTTTAAAAATAATAAAAACCAAATGAAACTAGAATATATAAATAGGGTTTTCAAGATCATAATAGAGATTTCAAAAAGATAGTAACCCAAAAATGATATAGATAATCATATCCTTAAAAATGGTTTACCAAAACAAAAATGGATTTCCATATTAATAAAAGGGACTTTAAAATAACATGTGTATAAACAATATTTTCAAAATTTTATCAATTACTAACACTTTGTATCTTATATAAACCGATCAAGTATCAATCTCTTTGAATGAACACTTTAAGGGGTACACTAGGAAAGGGGTGGGCATACCATTAGTTCTTCATGGGATTGTTGTCCCTTTTACCACTTGTTATCTACACACTTGTCTCCTAAAAACCCCATCCCTAAGATTGTTCTTCTCTATTTCACACTCCTCAATCATTTCATACCTTCTATCCTCCTTTTCTTAACCTTATCCACTTTTTGATTGTTTACTATACTAGGTCAACTAGGTTGATCTTATATAATTTTGTGTGAAATTCACATAGGGTATAATGAATTCTTATCCAAAATTGTGTTAGGTCAATTGGATCGACCCTATTGGTCAAAAATTTCATAAGAGCATAGGGTTAATTCTACCTATATATACAAGTTCATTTTACCATTATTTAGAGAAGAGAAAAAGAAGTAAAAAATATTATGCATCTACTTATTGACCATCTACTTGAGAAGCAAGCTTAGGGTTTTATAATTTCTTTGGAGATGTGGACCTTGTATTGTGGAAAATTCTTTTGGATGCATTGATAGGTTTTTAGCCTATATCTAATTTATCTTTATCATCTTTATATACCACAACAACCTCTTGCAAGGTACCTTGGCCAAGGGAGAGATTGAGGCTTGGTATGTTATTTTTCAAAGTTAAGTATTAATAGCTCTGTTCTTCCTTTGTAAGAGTAGATAGATATGCATTTGTACTTATCTTCCATGCATTAAGATTAGGTATACATTAAAATGATTACATGTCTTATTTTCATGTTTACTTTTATTATTTATAACCCTAATTTTATGACATAAGCTTTGGTGAGCACTAGATTACATTTTAATTTACTTGTTATTAATTTAGTGAATATAAAACATAAGAGCTAATTAGGGTTATTGTATGATTATTCTTGACAATAGGATTTGAAACCATCACTAGCATGGTTTATTATGATAAGAGATCCCCTAATTGTGTCTAGCGGATCCTCATCTTGTTCATGTTCTTGATTATATAATGTGTTTCCAATCAGAAGTGTATGGTATGATCTATCTTCTCTGAGTTAGGATTAATTTATAGACATGATGCATTTATAATTGCATAAATTCTAATAAACATGATGTGATTCTAACCCTTGAAGTTTTTATTTCATGTTTTTCATTATTTGATCATTTTATCTCTCTATATTTGTGATATTGGGTTGACAGTGTTGATATAGCTCTAACTTATGTGCACAATTTTAATACATAATCACATCAATATGACTATGTTCTATTTTTGTATGTTTTTTATTATGTAAAAGTTACTAGGTAAACTTTGTATACACATTACACTTTTAGACTTATAAATTATACTAATATGTCCACCCTATTGACTCTATACATTTCTATACTTCCAAAAAACATACTAGGTTCACCTTGTTAATATAGTACATTTTAGAAGTTTCTAGCAAATAGGAAACTACAAAACTAGGTCAACCTAGTAGATATAGTTGGTAAAATTTGCAAGTATAAATTAGGGTAATTCAACAACAATCTTATTTTCCTCTGCATCCTCTAACCCACCAAGCTTAATTTATATCATTCTCTATCATTTATTTTATTCATTATAGTTTTATTTTTCATAGTTTGCAATCTTTAAAACTGCCTTTATGCAGTCAACTAGGTTGACCCTATTGACATGGTTATGTATCTTATCTTCTATATGGAAAACTAGGTCGACACTATAAATTTTTTTTACCCTTTATTTCATAATATCGTAGCGACACTGTTGACTCTATTCTATAATATTTGCATACACTAACATCTGAAATGAAAATATACTATGTTATAAAGTTGGAATTAACACTTATATGATAATAATTAGTTCACACTTTAATTTTTTATTATTTGCATGCTTAAAATAGATCACATAGTCTAATTTAGGTGGTTTTCAAATATACCATTTAGTTTCACTATTTTTATCTTTTATGCACATACTACCAAATCACAAAATCTTAAAGGACATTTTAAACAATTGTCTACCCAAGGCTTATCTACTTGGATTTCATCACCAAGGTGGAAGTCAACTTAGTTTTTTAACCAAGTATAAACATGTTTTTAATGGTATATATTATATAATAACCTAACACCCTTATCCTTTTGGTGTGTGAAGAGAGGGGGTAGGTCCCAATTTGAAGCCAATACCATTGCCAATATAGATCCTTTTCAGCTTAAACATCTTGAAACAATCCATAGATTGATTTCTAGTTCCTTGGTTACAACCAACTCCCTATCACATCTAAAATTATATTACAATAATCTAAAAAAAATTAGGTTTACCACTTAGTTATATTTTAATTTCCAAGTTGACTTCTTTCTCTTTACTCAATTGCGTGTTGGATTTCAAAAACTTGCATTAGCCAACATTGATGCAAGGTTTTGTGCTAGGTACCTCAATTGGATCAACCTCATTGACCAAATTGATTGTGTTTTTCCTTTCATTTATTTATTTAAAAATTAATTGAATTTTTTTCCTATTTTAGTACAAAGTCATTATGCTTGACATAGTGTCTTACAAGCTATTTGTTTTTCCCTTGCCTACAATACTAGGTCGACCCTATCAACTCTGTATAGTTTTCAGGCTCTATTCCCAATACTAGGTCAACCCTATCAACTCTATACACATTTTAGCCTCCATTTTTAGTTTAGGTCAACCCTATCAAATATATACACTTCTTTAGCTCATGTTTCTAGTACTAAGTCATCCCTGTCAATTCTGTACACTTTTTAAGCTCATATTTTCAGTACTAGGTTAACCCTATCAACTCTATATAATTTGTAGACACTATTTTTTATACTAGGTTGACTTAGTTAACACTGTACAATTTTTTATCACTTCATATTTCCTTTATTTTCATCACTTTTACCTTATTTATTCCTTCTCCTTTATCATGAACTTCCTATTTGAAGACAACATTGAGTTGAATTCAACAAATATGATGAGTCTTACCAACCCTTATAGGGTCTCCCATAAGCAGATTAAGGATCATTTCTTAGATGAGATTAATGTTCATATATAAACTTGTATAATGAATCATGGGACCCTTCATCATTCATCTTTGCTTCATAATCCTCTCTTCTCACTTGATGATTGACCTAAATTAGAGTATACCCCTAAAATGATCTTCATTATCTCTAAATTTCCTCAACATCAAGGAAAGGATCCTTCTATCATTTACCATCTCATGATTAGTGGTCAAGATGAATATCCTCATTTGACTTCTCCCATATTCTCACATGGATTTGGGGATGCTAGTTTCTTTGCCTCTCAACCTCTTCCCTCAATTTTGACCCCTTCTCAGACCATGACTTCTTCTTCTTTCACTTCTTTTACCTCCATTACCTAGTATCTCCACTAACATGGTAGGTTTTACATCTAATGGGCCTCTTTTAAGACCCATTCTCCTTAAATCTTCCACTAGTGCATCATTTTATACCCATGTTAATCATGCTTCTAGTGTTTCCTCTTCTCATCCCTTATTTAGTCCCCCTTTTGCTACATAAGAAAACTTTGACACTAATGCCTCACATTCTAATAGTTCCTCTCAAGCTCTTACCAATACCAATAGTGGTACCCAAGTAAATACTTCCAATTTTATTGGTGTAAATAATGCCAATAATACAACTCAAACCCATCAAATATTATTACAAAACATTAATCAAATGAATAATTTTCAAGCTCATAATACAAATCAAATGTTACAAATGAAAAACCACCTTATCTATTTTCAAATCCACCCTTAATATATGCCATGAGGTATGCATAATCAAAATTTCCACCCACCTCCTCTTCAGTATTCCCATGGTAATCGTATCCCTGAACCTCCTCTTGTCAATAAAAAAATTAAGCATCTTAAAAATGTCTCTTACATCTCAAATTTCTAATATTGATATAGGAGGTATCATCCCTACCATTTCTTACAATGGGTCAACTGATCTTACTTTTCATTTAAAAACTTTTGTAAATATATATAAAGACTAGGTCAAATTAAATACCTTTGCCAATACCAAGCTACTAGCCAAAACTCTCATGGTTGATGTTTTAGATTAATATAACCAATTTAAAACTCATTCTATTACTATTTTGGAAGATTTAATAAATGCTCTAGTCCAACAGTTCCAAACTAGTGATCGTATTAGAAATACCATACCCATTTTATAAATTATAATTAACTTGACAACAAAACTACCCAATATTTTGTTAAAAGGTTAAAACATTTTCCAAAAAATGTGAACATAACATGGTCGATGACAATCTTTTCCATCTCTTTACCAATTCCCTCTTTCCTAAGTTGTAATATCAAGTCCACAATCTCTCTCCACATACCTTAGAGGAGTGTATTGACTAGGCAAAACATTAAAATTTACTTATGCATCAATTTGAGCCACCCTAACCTTCTATGGGTACTCATATCTTACTTAAGAAAAAGAATCATAATGCTACTAATGATGGTTTCATGGATTCTTATGATACCATTCACACTATTCAATTTATTATTTGTAATCAATCTTTAGAATCAACTCTCTTTTCTAAATAATTCACAAATACTCATTTATCATCACCTAATAATATCAATGTTCATATACCTTTATCCTCATATGAATTACTCAAATGTATACTTAGGTATCTTTCATGATAAATTGATCCTACTTGATCTATGAAATCTTTATATGATCCCAATAAATTTTGTTGGTTTCATGCTAGTTGGGTTTATTCTCATGAGACCTATAGGTAGATTCATAATTTGGCTATGGATTTTATTCTTAGTCTTAATTTTGATCATGATTCTATCATTCAAAAATGCCAACAATCATATGACATTACTTTGAAATCCTATGAAACTAATACTAAATATCAAGCTTTGAATCAAGCTAATGTTCATTTGGCCATCTATAAAGACCCTCTTCCAAACCACTAAGATAAAAAATACAAGCCCACCCCTTCCACTAATAATGCAGATAGTCTTATTAACCCTACTCCTAAAGATAATGTGGTTAATATGACTAATATAAGAAGGGTGGTTTCTTTCATTGATCCTTAAGCTATCTACACACCTCCATTGTCTCGCATATTTTCATGCTATCCAAGATTATTCTCCAACTCACTTAAATGAGTTAGGGTAAAATAAACTTATAAATTTTAATGAACCAATTCCAATTCTTATCATGGATAACACTTCCCATTCTATTTATACCATCTCTCCATCTTCTTTACCTAACACCGATAATCCTCACACCTCTATTAAAATTTCTTTTAAATATTCTAAAAACTAGAATCCACCAACTAATTCAACTTCTCAACATAATTTAAAACCTTGTTTTAAAATTTTTACTATTATCAACATAAATTCCAATGTACTTTGGCTCCTCCTTTTGAGGACCTCCTTCAACACTATGCATCTATTTCTACCAATCTTTTTATGGGTTATGATGAGTGGGATCCCATTATAGAACACAATAATATTCCATCCCAAATACCATTTATTGATATTATGAGGACCTTTCTACATCATCAAAACCATTTTATGTAACTTTTGTTTGAAATGAACATCCCTCATCCTCCTCTAGTAGGATGTGAAGTATCCTTATCTATATTTGAAGATAGCATATTACAGTAATGTGAAGAGATGTCCATCCATGTTGGTGAAATAATTAGAAATTATCTTTCCCTAAAATTTCCCATTATTTACATGATTCTTGATGAGATTTGGCTTCATGCATATGATCCTCCTCTATTCATTAGTATGCAAATTGGTGATATCCAAGTGAAGCGTGCCTTGATTGATGAGCATTCTAGCACCTGTGTTTCCTTTATCAATTTTATCAAAACCCTTGACTATTATGAATATAATCTCAAGTCCACACATAATACATGTCAAATATATGATTGAAGGTAAATTGATCCTTTAGGTTGTGTTTGGCTTCCCATTACCATCCCACCTATCACCATTCATGTGAAGGTGATTATATTTGACTTTCCTCTATCTTACAATATCTTACTTTGTAGGTCATGGACTCACCATATGAGATCCATTATTTATTTATACTTCTAATACATTAAATTCCCTCATAATGGAGGCATATATAGGATTTAAGGTGATAGTAACCCTTATAATTTCAAATAATTCTAAGATCATGGTGTCTTCAAGATTCCCACTCTTGAAAATTTACCTAATGCTTCATTTTATGAGTCTTAATAATTGAAATTTCCCATAAATTCTACTCAAGGATACAACAATCATAGCAAACTCATTAGGAATATTCCCCCTAACCTCTTATATTTTGATGTTGATGATCCTGATGAGATCAATCTCAAGATTAAAACTTTTGATATCTCACCTCATCTCATCTTTCATCTTATTACTTCTTTACAACCCCATTCTCATCAATCTCGTTGTGATGATATCCCAATTATCTTAACTAAGACTCAACATTCCATTCACCACACCTCATTGGATGACAATTCCATCCCTAATTACATAATTGATCTTCATACACTTAACTATGATGATGGTTATATCATAGATGATTCATTATTATGTGGTCTTGTACATGTTTATGATGCTAATATTATCCATTAACATTATTTATTTCTATAGTATTTTATTGTATCTTCATGTATTCCATCATATGTAATTCCTAATGTTGATTTTTTTTCCTCCTTATTATAGCATATAGATGGTACATACACCTCTAGTTTTTGAAGGACATAGGAGTATGCTTATGGATTGTGATATGACTAGGACCTATTGCTTTGTTAATTAACATCACCCCTATAGTATTATTATCCCTAAGATGTGTGCAAATCTCGTTCAACCTTTATAGACCCCTCCCCTCCCTTAGTAGATCTTAATATGGATCCCATTCTTGTACCCTATTTAGTTGATTTTATTCCTACTTCTGATCTCATCACTCCTTCCATTGAGCCTATTCTAGTCTATTCATCACCACCAACTTATCTTGGTGATGGTTTTATTCTTTTACTATAGATGGATCCATTACCCACCAAATGGGCCAATGATTCTTCCAAATCGCCTTCTACTTATGGTACACCTCCTCTTATGAGTAATTATACCAAGAGTCATTAAAAGTGTATATGTTTCTTCCATGGCACAAATAACCATTCATACATGTATTATCATAAGTTATGACAATATATTGACATTGCATTCTTCTACCCCTCACTCCTCATACAAGGCCATACCTCCTCTGAAGGTACTACTTAATTACACTCCAAAGTATGGAGAGATGTATTATATTTGACACCAATGTGGCACCCATCACATCCTTCAAAAACACCTTAAAGATCACCTTTTAAATATTCCCACACATTCTACCACTCCTCCTACGAGTCATTCCCATAAGAAGGCCCCCACTTCTTCTCCCATGGTTCCATACATTACTTTGGTCCCTTCTTCACCTCTTTTTCCTCCACCCATGAATCTTTCACCCATAGACCTTCCATCACATGTGGATCCTTCTCCACCTTTGAGTCCCTCACCTGTGGATTCTTCTTTACTAGTAATCCCTTCATCTCCTATATGTTCCACTCCCATTAATTCTTTTGAGAATCCCTTTCTTAATATCCCTCCTCAGCATGATATATCAAGCATCCCTACCTTTTCTATTAAGGACATTAGATGTGATGTATTTTACCAAATTTCATTGAAGATAGATGAGACATTAGCTATAGTTTTCATACAACTTCATAGAGAATTATCAAATGTTCTATATAATGTGTGTGGGAAAATTTATCATTATTATGAGAACTTACATGGTGTTCTTAAATTTTCATTTGGTTTGGACGTGTGCTCCAACTTTATCTTTATCTATTTGTTATATCATTTAACATTTGTCAAATTCTTTTTTATCTTACATAGTGACTTTGATTTTGCACTTTATATTTTTTATTATGTCATTTATGTTTTCCTATGTATGTCTTCTCTATCATTGCTTTATTTTTTTACTTGATTTTATTTCTTAAGAACTCCCTTGTTCTCTTTTCATGTTTTTTTTCTCTCTTATCTTTTTAAACATGAATAATTCTTATTATGACTTGGTTAAACAAAATTTGATCCCTTTAGTCAATCCTTTTATACCATGTGATTAGTTAGCAAATAATTCATCTCATTACACTTTCCTACTACCAGTCTACTTTGGATCTCCTTTCTTCCCTTTATTCCTTTCTACAAACTAGGCATATACATATTTGAGACTTGAGATAACATGTTGGTTAATAGTTGAGCCTAAGTGTCCTAGTCAGTCTTGTCTTTGGTTACTTAAATTCATTTATCCAAAGCTTAAAGCTTATTCATGTGTATCAATATATCTCTCATGATTGGTCACTCCAAGTTTGATGGAGGAGGATCCTTAAAAGTCCTTAAAATATTCAAAATCTAATTCATTTAATAAAAGGTAATGATCTAAAAAGGCATAAACTTTAAAATTTCTTATAAAGTCAAATCATAGTAAAATATGTGATTCAAAGACCATATCCTTATTCTAATCAAAGTGAAAAATCCATATTTGGCCTCATAATATAGATGAGGTCCATTGGGGTATGATAGGTCAGTAGATTAGAAAAGGAGAATAGAAAAATATTTTAGTGCTACCTACTTTCTCATGCAAGTACCCAATCTTTGTAGTAGACAGATGAATCTATAAGGGGTCATGAGGAATAGGGAACACATCATGGGAATGTAGGTAAATTTTAATTTTTTAGTACTAATCTGCCTTCATGAGTTTATCTTAGTATCATTCTTATTTGCCTACATAGTTTTATGTCTGTAGCGAATAGGTTTCTTTTGTACATTGATTGTCACTAGTCACTTAGTGTCTTCTCATGTCATTAATATGCCTCCTATCTCCTAAGGTCTCCTCATAAGACCCCTCAATTATGTTTTTTATACTTATTTTTCCACTCCCTACATTCCTCATATTTACTCTTGAGAAATATTATTTTGTTCATTGATCACTCCCCTAGGGATTCCATTTGTGAGTTGTATTGTAGACCATGGATAGGACTTGACCTTCCTCATAAATTACCACAATTTCACATTATTATTACCAACATAAATTTTTACCAATTTTTCACATTTATTCCACATCATTAGTGTTCCATTTATGAGTTGTAGTGTAAGGCCATGTATTGGACTTGGCCTTATAAAATTTTCCAATAATCTAAGTCATAACAAAAATTATGTGTCAAATATGAGATAAGATTTTATTGACTATGAAGTTATACATCATTTAAATGCTTCCCAAGTTTATTTAGTATTTTCTATGCTTACTTCATTATTCTTTCACTTTTTATCTTCTTATTTTTTGATTGCATGTAAGAATCCAACCATTTCTTTAAATTTTCATACTTTCCAGCTTGAATTACTATGATAAATTTAAGCCCAAATTTTTCCACTTTTATTTTTATGTTATACTTCCCAACATGATTTACTATGATTTATTGACTTAATTGATTTGTTTATACTATTTATCCTTTTACTAGTTTTCCACTTTATTACATTATTTTCATACTTCCCAACATGACATAGTGTGATTCTTCTTGTTTTAATTTGGTGCCAATTTTTCTATTGGTTTAAAAAAAAAATTATCCATCTTTTTTACCACTCTTTGGTTTCTTATACTTAGTCATTTTTTTATTATTACACATTTCCAAACATGACATAGTGTGTATTACATTTTTTTATTGATTATAGTTAGCCAAATATTTTTTGTCTATTTCTTTTTAGCTATGCATGTGTCCTAAATAATGATATAAAAGAAACCACAACTCATATATTTCCTATAACATATATAACAAAATATAAATAAATCTACTAAAAATAAATATATCCAAGCATCCACAACCATGAACATAATACAAACACATAAGATCAACATCTAAATGCCAAAAGGATATATATATATATATATATATATATATATATATATATATATATATATATATATATGATGATGATGATGATGATTTCATATAAAGTGAAAACAAAATAAATCACCCTAACTCTATGGTTGGGGCCTATCTTGTTTATCTCATGACCTAGACATTCTACCCATAGATGCCTCAAATTATCCCTTTTGAATGATATGCTATAAAGAGTTTGTCTAAGAAGTTAGTCCTATCAACCATCCCTATAGGTTGGCCACCTAGGCCTATACCTATGCTAGTTAAGCATCTATTTATGCCAACTTGGTTATGGTATCCATATACACAACTCTCTCCTAAGCCAAGGCCTATCATACCTATGCCTCTCCTACTGCCACCCCTACTAGTGGATATGTCTCCTTCCTACATGCCCATACTCACCTTGTATCCTCTCCTACTAATCTAGACTAACTACCTAGGGTAGACACTATCATATGATCCTCTAATATCTTTGTGTCATATGGTGTTAGTACCTCATTAAAAATATCATGGAATGCTCCCATCATCTAGGATCCCCATTTGGCCTCCTCCTCTATAGGATCTATAAAATTCAAAGTAGTTAGACATTATATCACATATATCTCAAAAATCTATCTCTAGTATATCTCAAATAAGATTAAACAAATTTCAAAACTATCTATTCTTGCTTGTCTATGTATTGCCTACTACGATACCACCATCTACGTGACCACCTATCATAGTCTCTTCATCAGTGCATCCTCCAATTACCTCCTATATAGGTCACCACCGTAATGTAATTCCTAGGGTCACCACTCATGCCCATCTTAGGTTATTCTTGAGTGGTCTTTCTATCACCCAACTCTATCATGGCCCACTTGATGGGTCATCTAAGATGACCACCATCTTTGATCTCTCTTATTGTTAATGCCTCTATTATTGGTGAAATTGAGGTGGTTTATTTTCATCTTATAATGATTCTAGTTTTGGTTCCTTTGATACTCTTGTATCCACATCTATCTCCTCTCTCTTTACTACTTGTCATGCTTGACCTATCCATGGTTTCTCATGCTAAAGTCTAATCACTGGCCTATTAACTAGTGTACCTAATCCTCCTCTCTTTCTCAACTCTTTCACATACTTAGTCTAAAATGTGGGAACCACTATCAGTGGCACTGGATGAGGGAGTCCCATTTGTCCTAGTACACATGCCACTAAATGTAGCTCTATCCATGGTAATGTTGGTGTGATTATATCCCATCTTGGCCATACCATATAAATGTTCCCATAATGATACCACACAATTTATGGATACCTCACTATATGTAGTGTTAGCATATGGGGTATGGCCTACACTACCTAATCCTAATGCCAACATTATACCCAAGGTAACCTATCATCGACAACATGGGGAAATATAGCTAATGAATACATAATAAATCTCTCATATATCCATGAAATCAACAATATAATAGGCTTTATATACTTATTCCCTCTAGATAACATCCCATACATGTCATGCATAAGTTGCACCCAAATGATAAAAACTAAATCATATAGTACCCCATGCTGTAATATAGTATGGCATAAGGCTATCACATAC
Source organism: Torreya grandis (assembly GCA_037957365.1). Lineage (NCBI taxonomy): Eukaryota > Viridiplantae > Streptophyta > Pinopsida > Cupressales > Taxaceae > Torreya > Torreya grandis. The sequence continues at coordinate 169,451 of JARHVA010006645.1, read as the reverse complement.
AATGGTACCTTGTTATCTAACATATGACACACCACCCATGTTATCATAATTATTATAAATAACTTTTGGATATTTTTAATCTAAGAGGTATAAACATTAAATAAGATAAATCTCAATCTGGGATATATCCTCTCTGAATCCATTGCCTATATGGCTAAGTCTCTCCTCTCTTCTTATCCATCTGGTACTCTCATGACCATGGTCATACATCCTATAGGTAGACTAAGGATAGAATTTATGTCCTCTAGAGTGATACCCACCTCTATGGTATTCCCATCCACCTCCCATATTAATGTATTAGTTAATCATTCCCAAGCTTTGAGGAACATGATAATAAAATCTAAACTTAGTGGGATCCTACACATGTCTACAATACCTCCTATCCCTGATCAAATCAATCTCACTCAATCCTCAATTTTCAATCACTCCAAGAGATATGGAATCATTTCCACATCCACCAAGCACCAAAACCTTAGATTCCCCTATAACCATAAAAGAACAATAGATGTATTAGATCCTCCATGTCACTTATAATCAAAATAGATTCTTTTCAAATTTTAACAAAACCAAGCCTAATTTGCTTTAATCTATCCACTTTTAACCAATATGACCTATTTTTACCTTAATTAACCATTTTAGTACTTTGTTAGCCATTTTAGGCCTTTCTAACACTCTTTCGACCTATTTCATGCATTTTTGTCTTATTCTAGTCACTTACTCAATTAGTAGGTTGACCAAAATTTCTTCATTTTGACTAGGTTGACTTAACAAAATAAGTCAACCCTTTATCGTCCCCCCCTTAGTACTAAGTTAGACGAGTGTATTTTTATGCTAAGTTCACAGTCATGTACTAGGTTAGTAGCATGGAAAATCAACTAAGCTGACACATACCTATAAAGTTAATAGTGTGGATTTAGAAAAAATTTAGCCTACTAGGTTGACTGGGTTGACCTAGTTGTTTTTCCCTACTAACCCCTTTCATTTCTAGTAATAAATGCCTTTCGATAGTTATTAATTTAATCCCTTCAAACCCATTTCCATAATTAGTTTTTCTTACCCTTAGTAACTTGTTTGGGTTCATTTTGGTTCTTATAATTTCTCTAAATTAAGAATTTATAAAGAACACTTAAAATCAATAAAATATTCAAAAATAATTTTGAGATTCTTAGTTTCCTATATGTACTACACCTGTTACCACTTCTAGGAATCCCTCTCATCTCGACTATCATATTCTCATCATCCTATCTCATTTGGTCTCTTAGAGGTCTTTTTCTCTCACTCCCAAGTCAAAAATAACAAATTAATTTCCTTTCACCCTATTTTAACTTAATTTTCATAATTCATTATCATTCAAATATTTTTTGTCATATTTTTCTTTTTTCTTATATCTTTATTTTTACTAATCTATTTTTTAACCATAAAATGTTCTAAAATTATGACATCGTAAAGAATATTTTCTACTAATATATGCCTATATTCCAAAAAAATTGATTCTTGGCTATTTTTTGCACTAATCCCTATAGCTTCACCTAATGTTATTCACATTGAACACCCTCACTTATCTTGAAATCTACTTCTTTGTATATATCACTAAGGTAAGTAATGGTATGTGTTTTTAAATTCTATCCTTTCATTTAACTTATGTTTTCCTTAATGTACTTTACTTGACAATAACATTATGTGTTATAATGTTTTATTCCTAAAGTAACATCCTGTGTTGCACTTACATGACACATGATGAGCTTTGAGTGGGACATATATATACACATAATACTTTCAAAATTTTATCAATTATTGACATTTATATCTTTTAGGAACCCACCAAGTATCAATCTCTTTGAGTTCACACCTTAAATGGTACACTCAGAAAGGGGTGGGTAGACCATTGGTGCTTTGTTGGATTATTTTCCCTTTTACCTCTTCTTATCTACACACTTGTCCCCTAAAAACCTTATTCTTGAGCTTGTTCTTCTCTATCACACACTCTATAATTTATTACCTTAAGTCTTCATTTTCCTAAACTTATCCACTTTTTTGCTATTTACTATACTAGGTCAACTGGGTCGACTCTGTTTAGTTTTTGGTGAAATTTACTTAGGGTCTAGGTTAGCTCTTGGCTGACCTAGCCCATGACCTAGTGAATGCTTATCCAAAATTATGCTAGGTCAATTGGGTCGACCCTATTAATTGAAACATTCTAAAGGGATTAGATTTAAATATTTTTATATATACAAGTTCATCTCACCATTATTTAGAGAAGAGAAGAAGAAGTAATAGCTATTATACATCTACTTATTGACCATTCTACTTGAGGAACAAGCTTAGGTTTTCATCCTTTCTTTAAAGATACAAATCTTGTCTTGTTGAAAAGTCTTTTGGATGCATTGATAGGTTATGTATCCTAGATATGATTTATATTTTTCATCCTTACATAGCATAACAACCTCTTGTGAATCACCTTGGCCAAGGGAGAGATTAAGGCTCAGTGGGTTCATCTTCAAAGGTAAGTATTCCTAACTTTGTTCCTCCTTTGTAAGAGTATATAGATATGCATTTGTACTTATCTTTAATTCATTAGGATTATGTATACATTTATGTGAGTATATATCCTTTATGCATGATTACTTTTATTATTTCTAACCCCCACTTTGTGCCACAAGCTTTAGTGAGCACTAGTTAAGATTTTACTTTACTTATTATTAGTTTAGTGAATATAAAACATAAGATATAATTAGGGTTATTACATGATTGTGATAGATCAAAGGCTTTATAACACTCTCTATCATGGTTTATTATGGTAATATATCCCCTGATTAGGTCTAGTAAATCCTCATCTTGGTCATCTTCTTAATTATCTAATGTGTCCCGAATTGGAACTGTATGGTATGATCTATATTCTTTGAGTTAGGATTGATTTATAGACATGATTAATTTATGATTTCATATAAAATTAACATAGTTTCCACTCACTATATGCTATGGACAATTTATAATGGCTTCCATTCTTATTATTTTAAAAATAATTCAAACCCATAAATAAATCAAACCCCACAATGTTTTACCCATAATACAAGCCTCCTTAACTTTTCTCATTGCAATCTAAAGAATAATAAAATGATTGTATTAATTTTTATACCAAACCCCAATACAATCTAGAAAGGTCAAATAACAAAAATAACATAGAATTTAAATGAAATACTTGCTTGATTACCAGTAAAAATATTGCAAAAATAATGGTGAATAAGATGGATTCCTTGTATTCAAAAAAGTTATAGATTTTAACCTCTCTCCAATACAAACACTAATAAACCCATTTAATCTAACTCCACTAACATAAAAGTCCACAAAAACCCATGGCATGGAATACATTTCAAACAAAATACTATATTTTAAACTCTAAATCAAATGCATGTATCTAACTTCCTCATTATTTCCCTTGGTTGCAATGCACAAAATATGATAGAGTTTTCCCAAATCATAGGGCTTCCCCAAAATTATCAAGTAAATGACCAAGTAATAACCCTAAAATGATTAGAAGAGTATCTACCTATGCACATCAAGTGGCACTCCAATGCCATCATCCCAAAGTTAAAATTCAAAAGAAACACTTCAAACTAATGTCATACCCTTGGTGGGTCATGTACCTCAATCACTAGTAAAGGTAATACAATGATTCATCTCATAAACCTATAATTACAAAGACATTATGAAATTATTTTAATGATCTTAACCATATTTAATGATTAATGTATTAAGCCAAAATGAATAGGACTTTGATCGGTCATAAACATCCCTCAAGAGTCCAAACACAAAACAAAACTCTGCCTGTGAGTAAAAAAACATTAAAATCTAATACAATGCCAAAAAATCACAATGATAAGCAAGATGATCAACTTGATAATAACTAAAATATTTAATCTAGACTAATATATTCTATTAATGTTGAGAAATATTAACTAGTTCAAGTAGTTGAAATCAATTGAATAAAGTAATGATTAAACATGAAGTTTAAACTGAGCAATGAACAATTCAATAATGCAATTGAATCTAATAAAATATAAAATCAAATTAAATGAATCAAAATATTCATAAAAAATAATATATCCAAATTTGAAATTTAAAGTTTGCTATTTATTTTTATTCACTTTCCCTGCCTCACTTGACTACTTGGAATCACATCCAACCTAGCTCATATTGTATGAAAAGAAAAATTCAACTGATCTATAAATCAATCCTAGTTTGAAAAAGATAAATCCTATTTATACTTTTGATTGCTGATATATTATATATTTAAGATCATGACCATGATGGATCCCCTAGACCTAGCCAAGGGATCTCTTACCACAATAATATCACTAGGGAGGGTGCCAAAGCCTTCAGTCAAGTAAAAATATGCAATAAACCTAACTAGGTTATATGTTTTCATATTCAATAAACTAATAATAGTTAAATTAAATTCTAATCTAGGGATCACCAAAGTTTGTGGTATAAAGTGGGGGTAATAAACATGAAAAGTAAAAATGCATATATGACATATACTCTCATCAATGTATATAGAATCATAATGCATGGGAGATAAGTTCAAATTCATTTCTATATACTCTTATGAATTAGGAAAAAAATTATTAATACATACCTTATAAGATGAACCCAGCAATCATCAATATCTCCCTTGGTCAAAGTGATTCACAAGAGGTTGTTATGATATGTAAGGATGACAAGGATAAATTAGCTCTAGGCTACACAACCTAACAATTGATTAAAAATACTTATCCATAAGATAAGATCTATATCTATAAATAAAGTATGAAACCTTAAGCTATTTTCCTCAAGTATAATGGTGGACAATTAGATTCACAATATATATCTCTTATTTTTCTCTTCTCTAATAAATGATGAAATGAATGTGTTTATATAGTTCCATCTAACCCTAGTCCTCTCTTAAAGTTAGTCGATAGGGTTAACTCAATTGAATATATATCATTATTGACAAAAATAAATGAGGTCTTGGTCTATGTCATACAATTGTTTACCTAGACCCTAAATGAGTTTTATCAATTAGAGTACATGGTCAATGGGTTTGACAATGTATCATAAATTATCAAAAAGGATTTTAAACTAGGGAAGGGCTAAGGAAGGCCTAAAATGATTAGAGGAGGGTTAAAACTAGGATGAAAATCTTAGGGGAATTTTTTTATGATCTGGTTGGATTGATAATAAATGGTAGTAAATGGGCAACAATCCTACAAAGCACCAATGGTCTACCCACCCCTTTCCCAATGCACCATTTAAGGTATGCACTTAAAGAGATTGAGACTAGATAGGTTCTTACAAGATATAAATCACTATTAATTGATAAAGTTTGAAAATATTATGTGTATAAATATGACCCACTTGAATCTCATCATGCGTTATTTAGGTGAAACATGGGATAGTGCTTTGAGAAAGAACATAAAATCACACAACATTGAAGCTAAAAAAATTATAGTATTTTAAGGCATTAAATACTTTAAATTAAATGACTAAAAGTAAAAAAAAGAAAAATAAAATTAATGTATGTGTACCTTGAATTACCTTTATCATTGTAAGGTTATTTGTTGTGTTTTTTATTTTTATCATGGAGGGTGTAGAGATTGATTTTGATAGACCCAAGGATACAAAACTAAAGAGTAAAGATAAACAAACATAAGAAATTCAATATAATTGATGCTATGTGGATGATACATAATTAAAAATTTGGCAAGATGGGGTGACAAGTGCTATGTTAGACCAAATGACCAAGTCAAAAATTTTAGAATAAACTACGTAACTAGAAAGCCAAGGTTACTAAAAACCAAAAAAAATCAAACAATTAAACTTTAAGTAGGAAAGGAAAACTCACCAAGTAAAACTAGGGATAGATGTCAAAAATGGTAATCAAATATAAATATGAAAGAAGTAACAATACTTAAACAAAGATGGGAAATAAAAATGTAAAACAACATTTATAAGTGAATAGTAACAATCCTTACTTAATCATCAATGGAAAAACTGCATAAAAGGGAAAACAACTTTGGTGAATGAGAAGTAACAATCCAACTTCACTCAACAATGGAAAAAGTACATGAAAGTAGAAATGGACTTAGGTGTCTACAAAAAGGGGTAGTATAATAATAAAAATTGTTAAAAAGAAATCAAAGTGATTCTAGGAGTAAATAAATGGTGTAATTAAAGTAATCCATAGTTTCTCAAGCATATTTTTTTAAGGATAGATAAAATTGAAATAAAGTAGTGCTAGCATGTTTTTAAGAATGTGAAGAAGGAAGTATATAAGTTGTATAATATATATAGAATCACACATGCCCATCAAGGAGGGAAATGAAATGGGTGAGGGGAGAATGAAGGAAAAACCAAGGTAGAGGAACTCTATATCAAAGTCAAGACACTTAAATTAGGTTTATCAAAACAAGAGGACTTTAGACATTAAGGACTCTAAATAAAATCTCCTGGACACATAAATATTAGGTCAATAAATGAAGTATTAGATCATCCCATGATGTATATATGCATGAAAATTAAAATGGACATACCTTCCCACAATGTGCTCCCCAATCCTCATGACCCCTTATAGAGTCATCAATCTACTGTGAATATTGGGTAGTTACCTGAGAAAGTAGGTAGCACCATAAAGTTTATTGAATTATCCTATTCCAATCTACTAGTCTACCATACACTAATGGACCTCAGTTCTATCATGAGACCAAATTTAGATTTTGATATTTGATTGGAGATAGGATATGTGTTATTAATAATGTATTTTGGTGTGATTTTGACTTTTTGAATAAGTATGTTGACCTTTGTTTCATTGCCTTTTATTTCTAATGATTTGGATTTTAAATTTCCTGATGGATTTTTCTATTCCTCCTTCATACAAATTTAGAAAACTAAACATGTGTGATAAAGATGACTTTCATTTAAATAATTTGGATATGGTTGCTAAGAAAGATAACTTAGAGATAATGGTGTCTAATAGTCACATCAATTTAGGTGAAATAAAAGTGCTCTCTTGACTTTGACCTTATTTTATCCAAAGTAGAGTGAAAGGAAAGGAAATCAAGAGGAATAAAACATAAAATAATTTGAATTACTTTAGATTGTAAAAATTGTGACAAAGGGTGAAAAAGGGATACAATGATATTGAAGTGTTATTTTTTATCTTAACGATGAACAATGTGTAGAAAAACATGATAAACACTTATTGTTGTGCAAATTTTATCTACAAAAGAAGAAAAAGCTAAAACTGAGAACAAGGGATCGAAAAATCATAACTTGATAGACATATTCTAGGAAAGGAATACTAAATTAAATATGGTGATTTTATGAGGAAGACCAAGTCCTATCCATGGTGTTACACTACAAATCTAAAAATAGAAACCCAAGAGGGCACACAAACTATGTGAAAAATAAATGAGATAAAGATGTTATTTGTGAGGATGTTTAGGTCCTATAAATGCTATTATAATTCAACACAAAAATAGATACCCAAAGGGGTGACCAAAAGTATTGGAAAATAAGGAAAAAAGAGAAAAAAATGGAAATCATGAGAAAGATCGGGTCCTATCCATAGTTTTACAATGCAACTCATGACAAAATAAAAAGAAACCGAAGGACTAAAAAGAAAGGAATATGGTTTATAAAAAGAGGGACTATTGTAAAGGGTGAAACTAGTGTAAGTATCCTCTAAATAGTATTAGAAGGATAACATATATAAAGCATGATAAGAAGGTAACAATCTAGGCTAACATTTATACCAAGGATGAGCAAGTGAGAGACAAACCTATGTGTCTCAGAAGGTTTCTTGAAGTTAAATTAGGTTGGTATCATGCAATGTATAATAAGAGTAGGCATTGTGAGATGCCCTAATGGGTAATTAGATGTAAGGATGGGCATATTAAGATACCCAAAAGTCTAAAGTGACATGTGGGTGGGCATTATAAGATGCCCAAAAGGATAAAAAGAGGAAGAAAAGATAAGAAGAAAAGAGCACCCCATATAGTGTCTAAATGGATTTAGGTTGTCTAAAAAGTTTATGATAGGGGAAACATTCCCTGTTGATTGTTCTTCATTATTGATTATTTTTAGGTATTTCACCATTATTGTAGGTTTGAACTTGTGCTTATTTGATCATTGATGATGGTATAGTGTGATTTTTATACTCCATACTTCATCTTTTGTCTAGTGGGCATAATTTTAGAAATATTGATGCAAAATGATTAGGCTGAGAGCTTGTGTGAGTGAGGATTGTATTTGAGCTTCCTTAGTGTTAGTTTTAGGCAAGTTGGAGTGTTATTTAGTTTGGTGTATCATCTTTATTTTTTTTAGTCACCCCTTTCTCTTCTTTCTAACCCTTTTATTTTGTAATCAATAGTTTAGAGTAGTTTTCTAAGAGCCTAATTGATACACCTAAGGATTTTGCTCATAATCAAGAGGTTCACCTCCATCATATGATACCCATATCTTAGAGGTATTCCTATTTTTTAGCTAAGAGTGAGAGAGCCTAAAGAACCCTCTCAATAATTATGAACAAAGTCATCCAAATACAAAACATAGTTAATTGGGTCAATAATATATTATTAAAGAATAGGTTGAAAAGAGTATATATTCATATGGGTAAACTATGTTATATTACACATGGGACATAATATAGACATAAGACTACATAGTCATTTGGGTCAACTATGTAATATAAATATGAAGGTGAAAATACAATTTGTAAGAGATTGTATTGATCGAGATGATAGTGTTCTAAAATAGAGAATTATTTTTCAAGATAGTTTGAATCAAGAATGAAAGTAAACACATACATAATTAGATCAATGTGCTTGATCCAATTGAGGCACACATCACAAACCTTACACCAAGATTAGACAATGCAAGTTTTGAATTATAACACACAATGATAAAAAGCAAGCAATTAAGTAAAAATTAAATGTTAACTAATTGGTCACCCTAAGTGTTATAGATTATTATAAAGTTATAATTTTAATGTGATAGGAAAGTTGAGTAAAATAAGGAACTATAAATTATTATAAAGTTGGTTTCAAGACATTTGGGCTAAAAGGGATCTATATCATAAATGATATTGGCTTGGTGTTAGAGCCTACCCCCTCACTTCATAATCTCATAGTGATAAGGGTATCAGGTGATTTACCAATATATACCATTAACTACATATTTATATTTGGGAAAAAAACCAAGTTAGCTTCCCCCTTGGTGAGGAAATCCAAGTAGGTAAGCCTTGGGAAGATAACATTTTAAATGCATTTTGAATGTTAAGTGATTTGGTAGTGTGCGCAAAAGAGTAAATTGGTGTGAATAAAATGGTAATGTTAAAAACTACCTATTTAGACTACGTGAGTTACACTAAGCATGCAAACAAATAAAAAGTTAATGTGAATTATTTACTAATAAATGATGTTAATTCCTTGATTAAGAATAAAACAAAGTCAGTTTAGGTGATACTATGCAAATAATAGAGAAAAAAGTTGACTTGATCACTATTATTTTGCTAAATTAAGGTCTTTAAGAATAAATTCAAAGAGGTAGACTATGTCTATAAGACTGAAGACAAACTACAAAACTATGTTGACCATGTTGACCTAGTTAGTTGTAGGTTTGCATTTTAAACACTACTAACTTGTGAAAAATAGAACTGAAGGAAGAAATAAAAGATAAAGAGAAAATAAAGGAACATTAATGAGTTTGAATATGTTTTAGATTTAAATTTTTTATGCTTTAATTTTTTAGTTACTAATTTTAAATTATTCAAACTGGGTAGAAGGGTTTGACCAAGTTCCTCAAAAGCTTGTATGATAAACAAGAATAATAGATAGAGTCAACTTGTTTGACACTATTTATTTGACCCATATGTTGGCTGAAGAAATGAATGATAGAGTTGACCTCTTCGATAGTGTATGATAATATGGAACTAAATAACAATAATATGTCAAACCACTTGATCTAGTAACTTGTAGTTGATGAAGACCTACACAAATAGAACATAGTCATTTCAAAGTGATTGTACGTTAAACCTATACATATAAAGTTATAAATATATCAACTAGCTCAATATAATACTACAAATATGGAAAAATATATTAAAATGATAACATTAATGGCATGAAATAAAACCTACAAGGGTTAGACTCACATCAGGTTTACCATAATATATGTAAATGGAAAAGCAAATGATCTATAAATCAATCCTAGCTAAAAGAAGATAAATCTTACAGTTTTGATTATTGATACATTATATATTTGGGGTCATTTCCAAGATGGATCCACTAGACCTAGCTAAGGTATCTCTTACCATAATAATATCACTGGGGAGGGTTCCAAAGCCTCCATTAAAGTAAAATTATACAATAACCCTAACTAGGTCTTATGTTTTCATATTCACTAAACTAATAACAAGTCTAATCTAGTTCTTACTAAAGATTTTGGTATAAAGTGGTGGTAATACACATGAAAATTAAGCATGCATAAAAATAATATACTATGTCAATGTATATGCAATCCTAATGCATGGGAGAGAAGTACAAATTCATATCTATATACTCTTATAAAGGAGGAAGAAAGTTAATAATACTTACCTTTAAAGGTGAAACCATTGAGCCTAAATATCTCCTTTAACCAAGGTGATTTGTAATAGGTTGTTTTGGTATGTGATGGTGATAAATATAAATCAATTCTAGCCTACATAACCTATCAATGCATCTAAAATACTTCTCCACAAGACACAATATGTATCTCCAAAGAAAGTATGAAAGCCTAATCTATGTTCCTCAAATAGAATGGTGGATAAGTAGATGCACAATATACATTTTTTCTTCTCTTATCTAAAAAATGACAAAATGAATGTGTTTCTATAGATGGATATAACCATAGTCCTTTCTAAAACTTTAGTCAATAGGGTCAACCCAATTGACTCTATATCTTTATTGATTAAAAAATTAGGTTTTGGTCTATGTCATCCAAGGGCTAACCTAGACCATAAATGTGTTTTATCAATTAGAGATAGGGTTGATGGTTTTGATAATGTATCACAAACTATCAACAAGTATTTTAGGCTACAAAAGGGTGAAGTAAGGTGGAAATTGACTAGAAGAGGGTGAAAAATAAGAGGAAAAGCATAGGGAAATGTTTTTAAGAGCTCTTTAAAATGATAATAAGTGGTATTAAAGGTAAAATAGTCCTAGGAATCACCAATGGTCTACCCACCCCTTTCCTAGTGCACCCTTTAAGGCATGTACTCAAAGAGATTGAGACTCTATAGGTTCTTTCAAGCAATAAAACATCCATAATTGATAAAGTTTTAAAATATTATGTGTATACACATATCATGTCCCAATCATTATATAAAACTATCAATAGTATATGTATTATATAAGAGGAATAAATGTAATAACAACATTAAATGTAATATCATAACTAAACTAAATAATAAATTAGTAACTCATTAAGAATGAAATATCCAATTCTATAATGAAAGTCCATAATAACCATCAAATCATAATATCTAACTCATCACTCATAGATAAAAAAATCATAATGGATCATATCATAGATCATAGAACTATATCAAAAAATTATAATTCAATAACCATATCCCAAATAGAACTTAACAAAACCATAATTGACAAGTGAAATAAATGCAACAAATACGCTGATGACATCCTCCCTCACTTAGAAAATATTTGTCCTAATGATCAAAAAGATAAAGGATAGTGTTTCTTAAAAATAATCTCAACTTACCAAGTATATATATTCAATACAAAAGATCCCATTGAACCATAATTTGGAAAACCTCACAATTTTGATATCTAATGTTGTGATGGTTTAAGATCTTCACTAGATCCAACTGCATCTTTTCCTCTTTTAAAACATAAATATGAGTCCAATCCAAAACATGTGAAGGATAAATAATATAATTTATTAATAATTCAACATGAAAAAGATCATAAATCCATGAAAGATAAGGAGGAAGGGATAATTAATATGCAATAGGACTAGTTTTTTCAAAATTTTCCAAGGGTCCTACAACTAAGGAGCTAATTTTGAAAACTTTCCAAAATTAAACAATTGTTATACATGCTAACTCAAATTAAAAAAACTATCACCAACTTCAAAATCATATGGTGACCTCCTTAAATCATCATAATGCTTTTATCTATCACATTTATCCTTTAGATTTTGACTTATGATTTCCATTTGGCTATCATACTCTTGTAAAACATCAAGAGCAACAAAAATTCTATTTTATAAACATTCCCAACCAAGCGGAGTCCTACACTTACATCTATATAAAAACTTAAAATGATCCATTTTAATAAAAAAAATGGCATGTGTTACTATAATCAAACTCAACCAAGTCTAAATAATCTTCCCAATTACCTTTTTGATCCATCACATACATCCTTAACATGACTTCCACAACCTAATTTAATATTTCTATCTGGCAATCAGTTTTTGGGCTATAAGATCATCTAAAGTTCAATATTTTACCAAGATTAGTAGTCAATATTTTCAAAAACCTTGAAGTAAATTTTTTTTATCTATTAGAGATAATAACATTAGCATGTTATGCAACCATACTATTTCTTTCATAAACTATTTATCAAACATAGATATATCATAAGTTGAATTTATCACAATTAAATGACTAAATTTATCTATTACAAATAATATATTGTCATGTTTTCTTTGATATTTTTTCAAACCAATAATTAAATACAAAGAAATCAAATCCCATTTATCTCGTGGAACATCATGAGGATATAATAGTTCTCCTAGATGACAATGTTTAGATTTCACATGATGACATTTAAACATTTTTCCACAAAGTTAGTAACTTCATGTTTTAAACTATGCCAATAATATAGCCTTTTTGGCTCATGTGTCATCTTCATGACACTAAGATGAGAAAAATAAGGTGATCCATGCACTTCTTCCAAAAAATGTTTATTAAGTCACCAAACTTAGGCACATAATTTGTATTTTTGTGTATGATTAAACCATCAAAATTAATATAAAAATTATAAAATTTATTTCCTATAGGTTCATCATCCAAATTTTCATTTACTTCTTGGAAAAATTTATTATAACAATTTTATTCTAAAATTTAAGCTCTAAATTCTTTATGTAGAAAAGACAACACAATGAAATACATGCATCAATTGAGTGCATCAACAACACAATTATACTTACCATTCATATATGAAATATTCATATCAAAATTACATAGAAATTCTATCTATATATACTAGAGATAATTCAAATCATCTTGAGAAAATAAATATTCCAAGTTGTGATGATCATATTTTACTTAAAAATTATTACCCAACAAAAAATATTTCCATTGCTTTAAAACATGCACAATTGTAGCAAGTTTTAGGTCATGAGTAGTGTAAATTTTCTTATAATATTTAAATTTCAATGACTCATAATCCATAGATAAACTATATTTATTTAACAAACCACCCAAACCTTCATTGGATGCATCATCCCATATTTCAAAATTACAGTTAGAATCTATTATAATAATTACAAGAGTCATGGTTAATAGATATTTAAGCATCTAAAAAAACTTGTTCATACTTAGAAGTCCAAACAAACTTATTACTCTTATGATACAAGGAATTTATATGACTATACAACTTAGAAAAAAATTAAATAAACATTATTTAATAACCAACTAGTACTATAAAATTACATGCTTCATGTATGTTTTTAGGAGAACGACACTCTTGGATAGCCTTAACCTTAGCTGGGTCAACAACAATGCTAATATTAGATATTATGTGACCAAAGTAATGGATATGAATTTGAAATAAATGACATTTATATAGTTTACCAAATAACTTATTCTACCTTAGACTTTGGCATCACTAAATGCAAATGTTTTTCATGCTCAACTACATTCTTATAATAGATAGGTATATCAGTAGGAAAAACTAGAACAAACTTGTGTAAAAAATATTTGAATGCAATATTCATTAAATTTATAAATATATAAATTTATTTAGTTACACCAAATGGAATTACAACAAACTCATAATGTCCATATTAAGTAATTAAGGTGGTCTTATATCTTCATCCTTGATTCTCGACTGATAATAGGTTGATTTCAAGTCTATGTCAAAAAAGACAATTGCATATTTCATTTTATAAAATATATCATCTATCATCATCGAAGGATAATTATTATTTATATTAACCTTTTTAGGCATGGGATAATCAACACACAACTTCAAGGTCTCATCCTTATTTTCACAAAGACCATAGGTTCACCCCAAGGGAACACACTTGGCTTAATACTACAACTTTATGTCAGATATTATAGTTGGTATTTAATCTCCTAAAATATATTACATTTATATTATAATTGGATTCAAATGTATTGGTTACCCTTGGATTTAAATCAATATAAAAATTTAACTCTCTCTTAAGAGTAAAACTAGGTAATTTTTATGGAAAACATTAGATAATTATTGTAAAAATAGATATTCTCATAATGTTATTTCTATTTTAAGTGTTATTTCTTGTATCTGTATAGCATATAGTTAATAACATTTATGCACTAATTTCTTCAAATGTAAGGCTTATATTAGATTACGTACGTTAGGTTTCATCAAACCTTTAATTATTACTAATTTTCTCATGTCATCACAACATTTTTTCCTTTTAGTACAGTAATATAGATTAGTTTTATGTAAATTCCACTAATTAATGCTTAAATGACATCAAAAGAACTACAACGATATTAAAATAGGCTAAATTGGGTGTAAAAATTTCCCAAGTCTAAGCTTACTTGTTCTAGACATTTATAAGCTAATACCCTTTTGCATGAACTAAAGTCAACATCCCAATCATCCTTCAATGTCACAAGATTTAGTTTACAACAAATTAATATTTTAGGATTACAAAAATTAGTCACTTTTCTTGAATTAAATAAAATTTAAACATAAAATATTATTTATTTATCTCTTAATTTAATAAGGGTTGCTTGAAAATTTATGTTTATATTGTTCATAACTATATACACCCTGGGGTTAGATGATTATATGATTTTGCTTAGAACAATCCTTATGATAGTGATTATTGCCACATTCCCAGCATATGATAGTTCTTTGGGGTGACATAGGAATGGTTTTTGCATCAATAATAGGTACATTTTGATTACTTTGGGTTTGATTTTTCTTAAATTTGTAGACTTAGAGGAATTCATATTTTTTAAGTTCTTATGTTACCCTTGGAATTTATTAAAAACAATGGTACTCTAGGCAAACTTGTGGTTTTGATCATATTTATTAATATTATTTGGCCAAGGGGACATATTATTATTCTTATATTAATGTCTATTCTATATAAAATCTTTCCTCACCTTTTGATAATTTTTTTTTCTATTCTACCATGTGAGCATAATCAATAACAACAATTAGATTCTTAGGATTGGTCATATTGACATCATATATCAATATATCCTTCAATTCTAACTTAAACATGGTAAATTTAGTTTATTCATAATGTATGTAGTTAACATGATGTAGTAGGTTTATAAACTTCTTTCCATACTCAGTTACATACATATTATCTTATTTCAATAGATGATAATTAGTTATTTTGTTTACTTAAAGTTTGAGATGAGATACCTCTTCCTGAAGTACCTTTCAAAATTAGGATAGGTAAGAGTCATTAGATAGTAAACATCTAAAGCATAGATATGGTTCCACTAAAGATTTGTAGTTCTTAAAAACCAATAAGCAACCACTTTTGATTTCATGTTGGAGGACATATTATGCATATTAAATTACTTCTATGGGTGAACCAATCATGTGTCAACTACATCACTAGATTCCTCACCTAAAAAGGCTAGTAGAGGATTTTTTTTTAGTTTCTTGATAATAGGATCAACCACATTAATAGGTTTATCTTGAATCTCTTACTCAAGAACATGCCCTTCTTATCTTAGATGAAATTATTTAGGTGGAACACCCTCCAATTTGTTCAATATGTGTTCTTATGTGTCCAACATTTTTGAAGGGAATTTAACACATTTAGTATCCCATTCAAGACTATGTCTTGTTAGAATTAGGGTTATTTTAATCATAGTTAAGGGATTAAATATTTTTTATAGAATTATTGATAGGAGGTACCTCTATTTTAGGAGTATTATCCCTACAAACTCTACCTTTATCAAGGTTAACATCCACTAGGTTGTTTTTCATTCCAGATCTTATTCTCACCATCCTATGGTGAAACAAACAACAAATCCATAGGGAAAAAAACAAGAAAATAATCCCCAAAGTTCCTTATATTAGTATAACCATGTTTCAATATGAATATGTAATAACCAATTTTTTTTAATACCAAGATATTAACTATAGCATAAATTTCCAACTAGAGTATAGCATAAAAATGTAATGAGATTCATAACTATGTTAGACCAAGTACATAACTTATCAAATTGATTAGGAAGTGTTTTAACTAATTAGTACTTAGATAGTAGTGAATTTCTATAGAAATACTCATGCACACCTATCTATGTACTATTAGTGTGGCCTTCCCAACAAATCCATCAGTAACTTATAAACTTACCTAAGTACCTACATAAGGTATATCACTACCTATATCTCATTGGGTTGATAAAAAAATATTATAAAATAAATGTAGGAATTAAAATAGATTCAAAAAAAGAATCATCATATTAAGCCTTCATAAGCAATTTCTATCATACTCATAGGTAACATGCAGTGATCATGAAAATGACTATTTCCAAAAGCAACACAAATCCTTAAAACACTTTATGAAGCTCATAAAAAAGCAAAGGAAGAGTTGGAAATATTACTAATAGGTAGCTTAAGGAGAATATATCAAAGGTATAAGTGTACAGATTATTCCTCTTGAGATGTTTCAATAACCATGCTTATGTTCCACTTTTGAACATCTTACCGTTTTACAAGACAAGGTTTATCTCAAGGTACAGATCAATACATGCCTAGTTATTAATTTTCTTAAGTTTATTCAACCATATTAATTTAGCCAAAAATTATTAAAAAATTATTATTGTAATTACTTCATTGAGCTCAAATAACTCAAGGCACTTATATTTGGTTTATCTCTTAGCCTTATTACTTAAGTGATTGTTTTACAACTTAGATCAATACTTTAGACTAAGTTCTTCATAATTATTTATTTCCTAAAATATTTAAAAAAAAATTCCTTCTTATCTCTAAATATGATTTATTAATTGAAAATTATTGATTAAAACTCAAATCATTAGATTTCAATATTTTTTTGTCATTATAATGAAATTAATAAGTTGAATTATTATTCCATAAGTTGATTCCAAGTAAGAAGGAGATTTTCCTTAAATGCATCATGCCTTATTTGAAATATCCATTGGAATTTAAAACTTTAATTTCACTTATCTATTTACAAGATTATTTTTATATTAGCTTACTTATCTTTAATAAGTATATAAGAATTGAGTAACATTAAATTATGTCTTTGTTTATAAATGAATAACCCAACATTCCTCAGTGATTATACAAGGCTATCAAACAGTCCTATCACTTCCAATAGTGATATATTTGGTTCTATTTAAAATTATTGCATTATAATAATACTTATAAAATATTTAACTTTAATCATTTTTTAAGTTCTTTTAAAATAATCCTTAACAAAGAGTTTATTAACAATTATAACCCTTCATAGTTTAAGGTAAGTCTTATGTTTTTTTGTCATCTAATTAAGATAGCACCTCATATTTGAGAATTATTAAATTTTTAATAATACTTAAGACTTTATTGGACTTAAATGACTTATTTGAAAGTCCTTAAAAGAATCTTATTAATGATTATATCTTCATAATGTAGATTTAGATAGTTTAAGGTAATTTTAAAGTCATTATATAGACTTAGGGTTAACATGTCATAATTATTTGTGATTAGAAAATAACTTAATTTACATATAAAGTATATAAATATATATTATACATACAAAGTATCACTTTCTAGTTCTTTTTCATCTCAATTAACCCAATATTCACATATTTCCAAGCAAATGAATCTCTCAACTTGATTTAAAAGAGACTAAGAAAGCATAAATATAACCCACTAACTCAATCCATCTGAAGGAGATAAGAATACTAATAGTATTAAATAGCCCTATGAACTTTAAGTCTTTATGCGAACTTATACATGTAATAATATTACTAGATAAACTTGTTCACATTATTTAAAAGTTGCATCAACATAACCAATTTAGGCATAAGAATATAAAGTTCAAATGAAACTCTACCTTCAAATAAAATCCTCAAGCCATACAAGGTTTAAAAATAAAATGTACAACATCAATTTATAATCTACATCAATGGAATCATTATTAATAATAATTTAATGAACCAATGAACATGCCATTCAACCTACCTAGTTACATACATAAATGACAAAACTAATGAATTTTGATAACTAAAAGATCAACCTCTCTTTTATAATTACAAAATAAATTAGATTATTTATGCATAAAATTTCACTGCCTATTATTATTACCCCTTTAATATAATCATTGAAGACAATTATATAAAAATATATCATCTCATTTTTAAAAATGGTCTTTTTCACTTTACAATAAATATTAAAATAATTCAAATCTAGGAGAAGAATAGTTAAGCAATCTTCTACATTCAAATCTAATCAATAAAATTCCCAAATATCCATTACCAATGACCCCAACCATAAGCGGACATAGACCACATCATACATCATTTGGATGTGATTATGGTTAGATGAGAGAATTGATTAAGGTATATAGTGATTACAGAGATTAACTTAGCATAACCAATTAATGAAAACATTCAAACAAAATTATTTACATTCTTAGCTAACACCATAAATACTTTTGTAGTTATTATAACTATTGCATCTCATTTTAGATATTTTAAGAATGAATATTAAGAGTGCAATCCATGGTGTTGTACCCATAATCCATAATCCATCATTATGGTACAACACCCAAAACAAATGAATTTCTATTACTGATAGTAACCCTAAATGTAAACAATATTCTTTAAATATTTACATCTTAATAAAATGAAATAAAATGATTCATATAGATTTTGGGAATTGAAGTAAACATCATACTTGAATAACATCAAAATCCATCATGAAGAAGACTATGAAACTCAAAGCAGTCCAAAAATGTCATCAAAACTCTACTCAAGTGAGCACACCATATAACATAAAGCTATAGGTGAATTATGACTAAGGTAGAATTTATCAATCATGAATAAAGATTCAAATTTTAATATCACCTATAATGATAATCAAAATGAAATTAAAATGATATAAGAATTTAAATTGTTTAATCTTCCCCAATCCAAGTCAAACAATCATGACTTGAAAATAAATCAAATGACTAATATAAAATTAACTCCAATAATTCAAAACCCTCATAAAGGTAAAAATAATAAAATATAAGTATGGATCATGAATCCTTACAATCATAATAATAATAAAATATTATTTTATATAAACCCTAATGATAAAATTGACTCACAGAAAAATATAAAAAATGTCATTATTTTATTCCATGGCCATAACCAAGTAATACATGGGGTTGTGTTTATAAAAACAAGACAAACCAAATGAAACTTAAATATAAGACTAAGATTTTCAATATTATAATAGATATTTAAAAATAAAAAGAACCCAAAATCATATATATAGCCATAGCCTCAAAAATGACTATCAAAAGAAGAACAAACTTCCCTATTAATAAAATAGCCTTCAAAATAACATGCACATAGTTAGCACACACTATATGTTATGTCAAAACTATAATGGTTGATGTTCCTATTTCCTTTTATACAATTCAAACCTAAAAATAACCCAAACCCTATAAGGTTTTACTCATAATTAGAGCTTCCACAACTATTCTCATTACAAGCCAAAGAATAATAAAATTATTGCATTCATTTTTATATAGAAACCCAATTCAAACTAGAAAAGCCAAATAAAAAAATAATACATAATTTAAATGGAATAAATAATTGAGTGCCAATAAAAATAATTCAAAATAATGGAAATTAAGATGGATTCCTTGCCTTCATAAAATTACCAGCTTCCCACCTCTCTCTAATGCAAATAATAGTCAGCCCATTTAATCCAACTTCCACTAATATAAAACTAAAAAAACCCCCATTTTATGGCCAATAAGGAAAAAAAATATTGCAATTCAAACTCCAAATAAAACTCATGCATCTAACTACCTCTTGATTTCCATTAGCCACCATGCATGAAATCTGGTAGAGTTTCCACAAAGTACAGGGCTTCCCCAAAATGTCCAAGAAATAACCCTAAATAGTTAGAAATATTATTTACCTAAACATCAAGTTTCAAGCCAATGCCATCATCTCAAATTCAGAATCCTAAACAAACATTTCAAATTAATGTCACTTCCATGGTAGGTCATGGTGCCCAATCATTAGCAAATCCAATCCAAGGCTTGGTCTCATAAAATTTTAAAGTCAATAAGAGTCCTAATAAACAATGGGAATTCATGTTATTAAACCAAAAATCCAAAGATAATATCAAATTATTTGAATTTTTTAACCATATTTAATAATTAATGTGTTAATCCAAAACAAATAAGACTATGATAAGTCATAAATGTCACTCAAGATTCCAAAAAAAAAACAAGATCTAGCCACAAGTAGAAAAATGTCAAAAAATAATGGAATGCTGAAAATGACAATGATAATCAAGATTATCAACTTGACAAAAAATAACACAATTGATGAATATTAATACATTCTAGTAATGTTGATAAGTGTCAACTAGTTTAAGGAATTGAAATCAATTGAATAAAGTAATGATCGGTCACTAAGTTGAAACTGACTAATGACCAAAAAATAATTAAATCCAACCCAATAAAAGATAAAAATTTAATAAATGAATTAAATCATAAAAGATCTCAAAGTATTTAAAAATAGTCCAAGCTCAGTATTTGTAATTTTAAGTTAAGTATTTCATTTTTTTTCACTTTCTTAGCCTTGCCCAACTACTCAAAATCACATACAACCTAGACATTATCATGTACCTATAGTCATAATAAACCATCAGTAATATGTGTACTATAAAATAGAAATAAATGAAATAAAAACATTAAATGTAATAATATAACTGAATTAAATAATGAATAATCAATTCATTAAGCATGAAATATCTAATGCTTCAAAGAAAGTACATAATACCCATCAACTCATATTATCAAATTGATCACTCACAAATCAAAAAATCACAATGGATCAAATAATATATCAAAAAAACATATCATAATAGTAAAATTAAATAACCATATCCTAGATAGTTCTTAATAACACCATAATCTACAAGTGAAATAAATGCAACAAACAAGGTCATGATAACTTTTTGCCAATTTGAAAAAATAGATTAAGTAGAAAGTAAAAAGAGGAGGAAGGGAAGTGAGTAAGAATATATAGTTAAGAGATAAAATATTTTATACTATTTGAGGACATATCCCTAAAGGCCTTGGAGTTAATAATGGCTTCCAAATATTTATTTATAAATGTTTTCTTTAGATGAAATCATTTTTATTTCTATTCGATTGATCTATTATTCTATGATGAAAAAGACAACTAAGGTCATATTTTCTATTTATTGTATTTTATATGGATGTGCTTTGGATACCATGTAGTTATTTCCCACTTAAGGGCCTTTGTGATAATTTCTTCCACTTTGTTTGACTTGAATATTGCAACTTTCTTGTTGAAATGTGCTATATCTATGGTGATAATATGAAGTGATCTTCTATAAATAATACCTTTCATGGTGGTGGATTGTTAATCCCTCCCATGTTGGTCATGATATCATATTACTTAACCCTCCTATGAAGGTCATTATGGTATTTTATTAAATCCCTCCCATGTTGAGCATGGTGGTAGATTTCTTGACCCTCCCATGACTTCTAGATGAAAGCAAATAAGTGAGGCATCCTCATGTTGTACAATCTAATAGTAAGTCATATTATGATGTGATTTTATTATTTTTGGTTATATCTATGAAATGCTCAACTTTGTTTGAATGATTTTATATTTTTAAATTTAGGACTAGGAGTCTCCTTGGGTAAGAAGTAGGAATAGGGCTACAATTTTTACATGGTCACTTCCTTATCTTATAACAAAAATTTATTATGTACCTATACATTCCATTTACCATGACATAAACTTGATTAGAGTTGGGAGTCTCAAGATCATGGGTGCTTAGAGAAATAATTTAATGATGGAAAAATGTTGGGAGGTGAGCTCTCCTTCAAATTTCCTATAGTTACATTATAGTGGATAATGATAATTGTTGAATAATGATTATTATCCATTAATTAAATTGGTCTTAGAGTTGTGCCCCATGATTATGTTATAGACTAATGAAATATCATGCATTGATAATGTTAATTATAAATAGTTTACTTGTAATAATCTTGTGGAATCTATTGTTATCTGTAATTATCCAATCATGGGTGAATAGTTTTTTTATTTATCCATTTAAAATATATTATAAATTGGGATGTATCCAACTAGTATATACTCTGAAGGTAGTCCATCTAGATGGGTTTTGTTAATGTGAGGGAATATCCTTGGGCTGTATAGATTTATTAATGAAATAATAACATGTTTCACTTGCATAAATATTTGTTATGATCAATGTATTGAATACAAAATGTAACCCTTATTATATTTTTTTATGAGGCCAATAATGTTTGGGTGGAACTTAAATTGAATGGTTGTGTGAATGTTATTAAAAATAACAATATAGCTTGATTATAGAATCTGAATAATGATGAAATTTTTGTAGAAGTATATCTCTTATGTAAGCTCTATTTAAGTGAGGCATTATAGTAAGATATATATTTTCAACTTTGTCTGTAATGATAAAAACTAATATAAAAGGGAATTCTAATAGAGCTTAGTTCTATTGATAGATAAATAAAAATACAATGTAAACCATTTAGGTTTTACTATACACACCATTGAAAGGATTCGTTAATGAAAGAAAGAGATTCTAAAGACCAACCCATGATTTTATACTTATCATTTTAGTAAATTTATCATTTGATCTCTTATCTATGGTGTGAAAAAATAGGTCTAAGTGACAATGCTATAAGTATTATATCTTAATGAACAAACTAGTTGGCTCAAATAATTGAGTACCTACTTAAAAATAGTTTACTTGTTTGATATTAACTTATAGTTTTATTAATGGACTAATCCAATGGGAATTTTTGTTTAGTTTTTAGTGATAGCTTTAGCTCTTGATGCCTCATTATGTTTATCATTGATGTGAGTGTCAAATCTATATAGCTTAGTTGAGTCTTCTGAGAAATGTAGGCTTAGCCTTTAGTCATGCTAATGGTAACAGTATACTAACAAGTATATTTAACCTTACCTTATCCCAATCCACATTTGTCAATTTTATTTTCTCTATTTATATTTGTCCTATTGCTTAGTCAATTTTCTATGTAAAATTTTCCCTGTATTCACTTCTTTCCTTAGTTTTTTTATTTATTTAGATTATTTAGTTAGTTCTTGACTTAGTTAATTTTGATTTAAAATGTTGGTTGAAGTTTTACCAACTTATAAAACCTTGTGATGATGCCATGAAACATTATACTAATAGTTCAAGGAGATAACAAGATCAACAAGAGTCAACAAAGTAGCTAATTTCTTAATACCTTCAAGGTTATGTGATGCTACCAAGTTGTATCATCTCAAGGACTCAGAACCTCAGGGGGATTTTATTATTTTAAGGGACTTATATTCCCATGATGTTTCCATGTATCAACATCTTGGGGACACAAAAATTATGGGGATTTTGAAGGCCTAAAGTAAATACCTAATGCTTCCAAGGGCCTGGGGACCTGATATACTATTGATTAGAATCATGCCATTACTCATAAGCCTAGGGAGATTAGAGATTTGAATTGGGCTTGAATTACTTAATGCCTCTAAAGTCTTGGGGACCTATGATGCTTCTAGGTGTTATTATCTAGATACTATAAATATCAGAGAGATTAGACTATAATGTTGGTATTTGAGGCCTATGATCTTGCCATATGGTTTCATTATGACCCACAATGAGCTAGGGATGGAGTAAGCCCAAAGGGGGCATGTGGAACATGACTATGTCAATGATGAATTGAGTCTAAAATTTATGTTTGACTTAACATATTGACATGATAACCATGGGATTATGCTATAAAATACATTATTTAGTGTTCATGGTTGAAATTGAAGGCTCTTCAACCACTTTTCTAGGAGCATGAGATGGGTAAATAACTCTCTGGTAATGATGAAAAAATTAGATATGTATCCATGTGTGTGTGTGTGTGTGTGTGT
>JARHVA010006645.1:57500-140000 GCA_037957365.1 Torreya grandis | reverse complement strand
GGGAATATATTTACACTTTGTTCTAAAACTATTTATTCCCTTATGTTAATATAAACTACCTTTATCTTCCTAACCTATAAATTATACCACTCTACTTTTCATAATAAGTGGATACTATTGGAAATTTTATTAGGACCAGGCCTTACATATATCCTTTTTGATATTTGAATTATTTCACCCATTGAGGCACAATGAGTTCCCCTTGCTCTTCAGGCTAGTCAGCCTTTACAAAGGGGGAAGCTATTGTGATTAATAGTGGTAACATTGAAGCACTTATGTGGATGGGTAATTTGGGTGGAGAATAAAAGAATATTTTCCATCTTGAGACTCCTTGATGTGTATTTTCTACACAAAAGTTTATCTAGCCTATAGTTTTTGAAATGATGATAATAAAGGACAATACTAGTGTAGACTATGGTAGAGATACCTCTAATTTATTTGAGGGTTTTAGAGGTACTAGTGGATTATGAGTATCAAAACTAGAGATAAATATTATATAATTAAAATTCATTCTCATTTTAAGGAGCTATTATTTAGGTTGTAATGTAAATATGAAAGAATCGACAAGACCAATGGCATTTTATTCTAGGTTTAGATCTATGTTATGAGCATATAGTGGCTTGAATTTTATTAAATAATATTAAAAATAATCTAATGGGGAACTATACATAACATATCTTTTGTAATATACATTTATAATATTAGTATGTATAAGTATAAGGGAAGAAGTAAGAGAAGAAACTAACTTATTGATGGCTTACTTTTTTTCTTTAGTAAGAATATATTGGCCTTGTTTACCATTTATGGTTTCTCATTATTATAAACTTCCAAAGTTAATTTATTTTTCCATTTCTATCTTTTCCTCTTCCTCTAAATCATTTTACACCTTTGTGTCATCCAATTCCTACTTTTCTTTTTTCATAGTTTCTAAATTTTCCTCTTCCTTATCTATGGAGTACTCAACTAGTGAAATTATGTATCCATGTTCTTCCCTTGATTCCTCATCAAGATTTCATTCTAAGATAGATAGGCATGATGATAGTATTTATTCCAATTTATGATTCTAGAAAGAGATTGGAGGAATTTTGTATTCCCCTTGGTGAGTGGTTATGGGATAAATGGGAGATGGAGGAAAAGGTGAAACCAATTAGGGGACCCAATAGTGGGAATTACTATTTTAGGTGGTGAATGGGTTAGATGTGAGCCAATGGTGAATGGAAAATAAATAAGATTAGTATTAAATGTTTAAGAGGTTATCCCAACACTCTTTGTAATTGGTGAAATCATTTTGGATGATTGAGGGGAAAGAGGGTGGATGGAAGGGATACACAATAACTTTGTAAAAACATAGGAATAATTACTTGTATGACTATAGTAATCAGGTAAAGAGGTGACCAATCCATCTGGAGGAGGTAATAACCTCATAATTATGGTTAGTATTCCCAAGGTGGTAGAAAATATATGAGTGGGAATTGGATGAGGGCTAAGGAGACCTTTGAGAATACCTTATAAATCTGAAGATTCAAATCCATTTGGCCTCTAGGATCCCCCTACAATATATAAGTTTTTTATTGCATAGGAGAGTGAGATTGATCTTCCTCATGGGTGCTTTGAGACTATGGTTGATTTCTATTGATTATTCTAAGCCTTTTAAGCCTCTTCCACTATTTCATTCACTCTCTCCCTGATGATTTTTGGGTCATCTAGGATTGTTTTGGAAATTATCATTGGCATATTATGATTTTTCATGCGATTTAAAACTTTATAATCATATGAATAATTGATGAAGATAAAAAATTTCTCATATCCATTTTGACCATATTTGATAATAACCTTAATATTATCATTAAGGCTATTAAGATAGTTCCTAATATTTTCCCTAGGGTCCAAATCTCTACATTGGGTTGATTTTAGGTCATAATTGACCCTAGCCTTTCGCAATGAATAGAGATGTCCCCTTAAAATAAACTAATGTTGTCTAATACTTAATGGGGTTTTATGATAATAGGATTGGTGTTTGGCATCAATTTCCTCATAAATATTATTATACAATTTATGTGAATTTCTTTATTCATCCACCTTATTTGGGACATGGCATGGAAAATATAGGGGATGTGTTCTTGTACATTCATTTCTAATAATAGTAAAATGTAGGTAGTACTAATAATATCACATTTTAGAAATTTTCCTTATACTTTTAGATAACCTAGGCATCTAATTTCCATAGATGTCTCGATAGACCAAAGGATACGTGCCCTCAAATTTTATACTGATATCATTCATAAATTTAAAAATATGAAATAAATAATAATCATCATAAATTATATTGTCTAGGAACTTGGTGGAGGGGTTATGATTTAACCTTTTTGGGAATATTGGCATATTATTCCTTATTTAGTTAAGGGGTCTAAGTATTAAAATAAATAAATATGAAATAATTAAGCTACTAAATTGCGTAAATTAGATTTTAATATTGGCCTTTATAAAAATATTAATAAGAGGGAGAAAATAAGACTTAGCTAAAAACTAAGTTATTTGACAGAGATAGGGTCTGAGATTCACAATGTAAGACTGGGACACTATCATAAACCAATATCTAACCTTCATTTTTTGATTGGATAGGAGTGCCAAAAGTAGATAGGAGTGGCACTAGTGCTATATTAAACCTCTCCCACTATTGTCTAGGAGATTTGAGCTTTTTAGGTTTTGTTTGATATGCCTATGTGACCATGTCTATGAAGTTTTGATAGATGGAAGTTAGTAGAGCTGCCTATAGAGTATATTATCTCTCTAAACCGTATATTCCATTATTCTTTGAAATAAAAAGTGGGGCTTAATATGTGTAAAATTCACTAAAAATGTATCCACACCCCTTATGTGGGCACATTGCCTACATACCAATACTTTAAAGAGGGATCAAGCCATATATAGTTCTCCCACTTGATGTGCTTTGTGAACTAGAGTATATGCATATTCAAAATGCTAAACTAGATGTGTTTGAGGTGGCTAGGGACTAGTGTAAGGATTTGAATAATCTTGTAAGTATATTAGTTAGCTATATGTAGAGAATAGGGATGATGGATTGTGTAGTCTTGCTTGTATTCTTACTTTCTTAGTGATAATTTCAAACCCTTTCCAAATTATCTTTGAATGGGATTTTATAAGGATCTATTAGTCATGGGTTAAATGTGCTCGCATTAGGTTGACAAGGAGAAGGATGAGGAACTAGAAAAAACTGACCATTGGGGCCAAAAATGCACTTAGATAGGAGTGTCAAAAGTAGACAAGAGTGGTGTCGATGATATAATCCAAGTGTGGTGCTATTATCCTAGACTAATGGGACCTAGGGGAATGGATTAGTCATGGAAAAAGGGGTCTAACTCAGCTAGGATCAAGTCCAGAAGGCTATAAATGATTGGGAATCAGTGAAAATATGCCTATGAGGGTCATGAGAGTAAGTAAGAGGGACATAAGGGTTGGGTGTCACAATAAACACTCAAGTTACCAAATTTTTCATTTTATATGAGTACATTTTCCATACCTTTATTCTAGTGATGTTATAAATTAAAATATTATGATAAAGGAAAAATAAAAAGCATACCTGAACTTGCCTATAAGGGTGAAGGTCATGAAACTATGTGATGTTGGGTGTGCATAGAGAGAAAATGTTGTGAATTATGAACCTGGAAGAAAAATAAAGAGTAAATATATTCTTACTAGATAGGTTATATCTAAAATAAGAATATATAAAGATGGGTAAAAGATAGAGAGAGAGGAAGATAAAGGAACAAATACACCTCATTGGGTATGTGAACTAATTAAAAACTTGTTGTGATGCTAAGTGATGTTGAGTAATTCTAGATGATGTTGTACCAAGAGTAATATCATGAACAGAGCTAAGTTCTCAATTCCCTAAGAGTGGCTCAATAATGCAAAGGTTAACCCTTGGGATCCATAATCTCCCACTAAGTGAAGCTAAGTGATCATGCATGTGATAATCAATGTTTGGAATATGTTTCCAATCCATCTGAATAGGTGGCTCAATAAGACAAAGGTTAGATAGACCTTTATCTCCATCATTACCTCATGAATTGAATCTATAAATTGATAGCAATATGAAATATGTGTTGAATGAGATGGCTCTTGAAACCCATGATTGATCTATAATATGACAATAGTGGCATGAATAATTAAATTTATGTTATAAACTAAGCCACTCTTGGCCACTCTAAAAGATGGAGATTAGGCTTATATGAAAGCCACTCTAAAACTAGTTCATTAATCTTATAAGAAAGCCACTCCAAAATGTGGAATTTATGCATGTCTAAAAGCCACTCCAAAATGATTCTAACCACCTATAGATGGAGTAAGGCACATAACTACTAATATTTCCTAGGTAATGCTAAACTTAGAAAGAAAAGAAAACAAATGTGCCACATACATTACCCCCAATCACTGGTGTTTGAAACATGGATTATAATCTAGAATTTATACTACCTACCATATCTAAAATTAGAAGTGAGATCCATCATGCCACACATGATTCCCCCTATATCTAGATTCTTTATGTAAAAGTGTATTAAAAACTATTAATTCTAGACTGGTCTAAATGCGCAAAACTATAGTTGAACCTACTTTTCTACCTACATCTAGAATGTCTAATTTATTTTGTTTGGATAGGATCATAACAAATGGGTAGTAGTCGTACCAACACTGTAGTATTATCTTGGCACTATTGTCTTCAGCCAAATTCGGTAATTATTTTGACATTATCACTATCTTCTTGGTCTAATCTAACTGGTTTGATGTCTATTTATTATTTTAAGTGTTTTGAATGCTATTTTTTTTACCATTAGGGGCTATAATATCTATGAAAAACCCCTATTTATCTCCTCTTCTTCTAAGGGTAGGAATGAAGACCCTATAATGATTGCCCTTAGAATAAAGATCCCTACAAATGTGTTATGTTATAAAGATACATGATATAGAAATGATAATTGATAATATATCTCAATATATATCATGGTTTGTAATGAGAGATTGTTAGATCAATAGGGGTATGCCTATATAGATATAAAAATATAATATCATGTGTAATGTAGTGAATTAGAACTGGAACTAGAAGTTTAATTAGTTATTAGTTTTTAGTTAGTAAGGATGGATGGAGTATGATGTTTATCATGGCATTTGAGATAGGAAGACAATGCATGATGTGGATCATGGCATTAAAAACATTGAGAAGAAAATAAGCAAAAAGGACACAAGGAAAGAAGTAAGAAGCATACAAAAAATGGTGAAGGGTCTAAGAAAACAAGGGACATGGGCACATGTTAATCAAATTATAAAATAAGCATATAAGGTATGTTCAAATTCTACATACACATATAATTAAAACAAGCAAGGGTTGACACAATGGCCACAATCACATATAAGAGTACAATAAAAGTACATTGGAAATGTCTTAAGGCACACACATGAATGGAAGTGATGGACATTGGCAAATATCCTAAAGCACATACAAGAGACAATCAAGAACTAAGAAATACAATCACATCTATCTATGCAAAGCAAGAAAGGAAAGCATTTAATAACTATAAATAATCACATTTAACTAATAAAATTAATAGGGAAAGTATGAATGACACATTGGTGCAAGACTAGGTATATGCTAAGAAATACACAAGTGCTATATACTAGTGAGATATTGATATAGTAATTTGTGTAAGTAATGTACATCAAAATGACAACTAGAGTGTGTGGTGTAGGAATGACATAGTCTAGATGGTGTAGTCATGTATAATTTATCCCCAATGGGTATATATATTGATGTGTGTCTCAAGCATAGAATAAGGATGCCCCCTCAATGGGTAGAGTGAAGCCATTAAGGATCTAGATGTCACTACACACACTCAAAGTAAATCAAGTGAAGCATGGTATTGTAGATAAATTAACAAATAATAGAATATAATAAAAAATGTAAGTCTATCATAGAAGTATAATGTAAAGCATGGATAATGCATATAATCAAAAAAAATTTAGTGTTTTGACATATTTGAATGTTTTTGGAATTTTGATATTTTTGAATGTTTTTGGAATTTTTGATATGTTGTATTATTTTTGTATTTTAAAATGCTATGAGATATGTAAAATCAATCACATGAAGACTATTTACTCAAATTTTAAAGATAATTTATGTACAAGTATTATAAAAAATTTCTATATACAATCATATGAATAAAGCAATATATACATGATGACATAAAAGACTAGGCCAGAGGGGGTAAAGGGTTCAAGGATAGACCTTACTAGGGATGGAAATGGAGGAAGGGATCATGACAATCATGAAATGCCTCAAGATAATCATCATAATTATCATCATATTTTATAGAAGCTATGTACATGTTGTCATCTTATCCAAGGTTAATGGAAGGTTTCTCTGGTGATGGAGATGTTGATTCTTCTCTGGGATGTTTAGCTCTAGTAGTAGATTTCTTCAATGAAAGTGGGGAAGCTGGTGTTAGTGGTGTTGTAATTTGAATAATACCTTGAACCTTTAGTTTATCTAATATTTTCTATAAATATGTACATGAGTTTATATCATGGCCTATGATCTTATAAAGAAGACAAAATGGGCAACCATCTTACTGTGATAATCTGCTAATATATTTGTGTTGTACTATATGTAATGTGATTAATCCATGATCAAGTAACATATATAACATAATTTTTAGTTGGTATTGTGTGTTTCTTCCCTAAATTTGAATGACTAGATATATATCCATAGAGGTAACCATGTGAATTATATGTGCCAAGTGGTCTATTTGTGGCTTCAAATGTGTAGTATATCTTGTGAGTGTAGTGCAAGATGCTAAGAGTGATGTAGGATGTGTAATGAGAGATATATAGTGATCTTGGTACTCTCTTGGGATTACTAGCATAAATATAAACCCACAAAAATAGTCATATGTGAGTGTGGGTGTTGTATCATCATCTAAAGAAGCCCGAGAATCTATATCAACATCATGTACATATGGTAACTCAGAATTTACCACAAGGGGTAACTATGATATGGGAGCCTCATAAACTATAATAGTAGATGAAAATGGTATTATGAAAGTATATATAACTGATGGAGTAACTATATCTATATAATCAACTGGTACCACTAGAACTATTATCAGTGATTGTATACTTATAACAAGTGTAGGAATCATGACTGATGGAGTAGCTAGAATGACTGAAGCTACTATGATTGGATGAACATCTAGAGCTAAGGAAAAAACTATAAGTGGAGGAGTGTAAGAAGTGATATTCTCTCTAACCTCATATGTATTTATCTAATCAAGATAAATGTAATGAGGTTGTGGTTTAACTATGATATGAGGTGTCTTATCTGGAAAAATAGTCGAAGATGACTCTATAGTTTGATAATATTTAAATGCTTGGTTATTTAATAGACATGTGTATAGGTATCCTTCATGGAGAAACTTAACACATTGATGAAGAGTAGAAGGAATTGTACCTATAGCATGTATCTATGGTTGTCTAAGTAAAAAATTATAATTAAGAGGGCTTGACATGACCTAGAACTATGTAGAGAGGGTTTTGGGTCCTATCATGATATCCAAAGTAATGGTACCCAATGTTTACCATGGTATATCATAAAACCCTCTAATGTTATTATATGATTTTTTCATGGATTCCATATCCATAACTATGATCTGTAATAATGGAATATTACATATATTAAGTCTAGAACCACTATCAACTAAAACTCTCTTAACTGCACTAGTTTTGACTTGACCTTGTATAAATAGTGGTAAATTTTGATCAATAACTATTTGAGATGGAATGTCATCATGATCAAAAGTAATATCATATTATATAGTTTTTATCATGTTTACCATTGATGCAAAATAATAAGGCTCTAAATTAAAGGGCATAAGAGTCTGAGTGAGTGCCTTATAGAGAATTTCCTTAAACACATTAGCTTTTTGAAGTAGTTCTAACATACAAATATTAGTTGCTGTGTTTATCAACTTATCAAAAATATCATATGCCTTGTGTGGACCTACTTATGTTAGTGGTTTGGGCTTGGGAGGAGAATTAATGGGAGGGTGGTGAGGCTCCTAACTAGGTGGAGGAGGCATGGTGGTATGTCGAGTAATAGCTCTAACCACATTATCCACTATCCTTAAAGGACTAGTAGTAACTACATCATTAGAGTGGAGATAATTGATATGTCAAGGTGGTGGAGGGACAAAGGGTGTCAATTGGGCTCTCTGGCAATATGTAGTGACCTAGGGAAGGGTAAAATGGACCATGCAACATGACTTCACATGGGATAGAGGCTCCAAGGGAGGTTATGAAAAAGATAGCTTAACATGTTTAATAATAACTTTCTTAACATCATATTATATAATTAAAAATAAACATGAAATGAAAAGAATGAATCTTTTTACTAACATATGATAAAATTCATCATTCATGTACATAATAAGACCAAGTATGATCTCCTTATTATTTAAAAGAAATGTAAGAAAAAATTGTAAATACGTGAGATCCATTTTTTATAATTTGATTATAGATGTAAGGTGATACCTCAAGAAGTAATGGGACCTAATATAGGTAACTATGATTTGAAAGATAAATATTTTTAAAATTACTATGAAATTTTAAAATTGAAAGTGAATTTTTGAGTTAGATATGCAAGTAAAAAACTAGAAATTTATTGAAAGATTAGTGATTCAATGGGACGAAGAAGATACAATTAGGGTTTTGAAAAAATAAATGTTTTTGAAAATTACTATTGAATTTTTAAATTTTAAGTGAATTTTTTTATTTTAATATGTTAGTGAAAAATCAAAAAATTATTAGAAAATTATTGGGAAAATTCGGGGACCTAGTATGGGCAACTAGGGTTTGAAAGCAAAAATTATTTTAAAATTAATACAATTTTTTAAAATTTAATTATAATTTATTATTTTATTATGTAGGTAAAAAATTAGAAAAATATAGTAAAAATCAATAGAAAATTTACCCTAGGGTTCCTATGGTTTTTATGCGCCAATGAAGTAAGTCAAGTTCACTAAATGATTTAACTTTTTTGAGCATATTGATGTAATATTCCTAATTTAGTTAAAGGTTCTGAGTATTAAAATTAGTAAATAAATATGTAGTAATTAATCTAATTATTTGTGTAAATTATATTGAAATTTTGACCTTTCTAAAAATAGTAATAAGAGGGAGAAAATAAGAAGTAGTTGAAAATTGACTGATACAACTAAGACAGGGTCTGAGATTCACAATGTAAGACTAGGACACTATCAAAAACCAAGATTTGACCTTCATTTTATGATTGGAAAAGAGTCTAAAAAGTGGATAACAGTGGCACCAATGTTGTATTCGACCTATACCACTATTGTTTAAGAGATCTAAGATTTATGGGTTTTATTTTCTATGCCTGTGTAACCCTATTTATGAAGTTTTAGTAGTTAAAAGTTAGTAGAGATCCTTGTAGAGTAGATTCTCTCTTCAAACCCTATACTCCATTATGTTTTGACTAATTTTGAGAAAAAAGGGTGGGGGTTAGTATGTGTAAGATTCATTTAATGTGTATCCACACCTCTTTTGTTGGCACGCTACCTACATACTGATACTCTAAAGAGGGATCAAGCCATATGTAGTTCTCCCACTTGATGTGATTTGTGAAATAGAGTATATGAATATGTAAAATGATAAATTATATGTGCTTGAGGTGGTTAGTGTCTGGTGTAAGGTTTTGAATAAGATTTTAAGTATATTAGCTAGCTATATGCAAAGAATAGGGAAGATAGCTTGAGTAGTCTTTCTTACTTAGTGATAATTTCTAACCCTTTCCAAATAATTTTTGAATGGGATTTTATAGGGATCTATTTTTCATGGGTTGAGTGTGATCACATTAGGATAATAAGGAGAAGGATGAGAAACCAGAAGGAACTAATTTTTGGGGCCAAAAATGCACTTGGATAAGAGCACCAAAAGTAGATAGGAGTGGCACTGATGCTATATTCCAAGTGTGGCATTATTGTCCTAGGCTGAAAAGACCTAGGGGGATGGATTAGTCATGGAAAAATGGGTCTAGAAAAGATGGGATCAAGTTTGAAAGGCTATGGATGACTGGGAATTAGTGAAAAGATGACTGTGAGGGTCATGATTGCAAGCAAGATGGTTCTAAGGGTTGGGTGTCACAAGCCAGACTCAAGTTACCAATTTTCACATTTTATATGACTACATTTTCCATTATTCACTATAAGTTTTGTGGACCATTCATATGATTGCATCCTTAAAAAGGACATCATATTAAAAATCCATCATCTAGATATTGCTCAAGTTTGAACATTTTTCCCTTTAATTTTACATTAATAACCTCTTGTAATGCTAAAATATTGTCCTAGGTTAAGAAAACATCTAGCAGTGATACCCACTCTACATATACATAGGTGGTATAGGGGAAGACATATAACCTATTCCTAAATGAAATTATTATCTTAATTACCAGTCTAACTTAGTTATGTGATTATAGGAATTTACCCATTTTGTGCTTACTTTATCACCCCTTTCAACCATTATTTTATTTTTAATTTCAATGTATTTTTCTCCATTTAAACATTGGCTAAAACTTGGTTATAATTGACCTTAGGCAATGGGAGCTTGTGGTACCTTTCAAATCTATCTTCATAAATATAAGTAATGGTACTCCTATGAGTTCTAATAAGTAAAAAATCTCTAGTGAAAGCTCCATTAAAAATAAATCATGAAGTAAGTATATACATCGAATTATCTCATATTTTACCATTGCATTATGTAATCCCATATTCTTTATTGGAAATAATTCATCGATATAGTATCATTACTCTTAGCATAAATGATCATAAGATGAATATGACACTATGGCATCCACTGCATCCTAGATATCCAAATATTGAGTAAACTTTAAATAGAGGTAAATCTTATCAAACAAGTGTACATATACTCTATGATGACAATAATGGAGTATGAAGAATGAGCCTAGTTGAAATATTATTTTTGAGGAGCCATTTTTTCTATTATGAAACTATGTAGCATATCTCATAGATTGACTAAAGATACTTCAAAATTAATTGAGGAAAACTAAGGATAATAGTTAAATGAAAGATCTAATTTATAATATGTAGATTACATATTAATGGCAAAGTGATTTGATGTTTATTTAAATCTTGTATATTTTCAAAAAATCAAAATATTAATTGAATTTATGTGAAATTAATGCAAACAAAGTATTTTTATATATTTCCCTTTTTGATTTAAAAATTATAATAAGATTTGGTAGATTTTTATACCATATGTCCTCCAGTCATGCATCAATTTCTATCTAACTATTAATCTTTACATTTTTACTTCAGCAATGTTCTCATGAGATTGTGAACCTTAGCATGATCTCATTTAATAAGTGTGTTTATCATTATTTATGATTTTCATGCTCTACATGATAAGGATCAATGATATTTTTTCACTTGTCATGATCTTAGAAAATAGTGTATTTTTAATCGATAATGCTTGAGTGAATAGGATTATGCCACTTATTATGATCTCAGTTACTTGGTTACTCGATAACCTTAAATATATTAAACCTAATATAAACACCCTATTTGGTCAAGAACCCACAAGTACCATGTCTTTTATTTCAATTTAACATGAAGGTCTTAGTTATGATTATTGTACCTATTTGCATGCTCATTTTGAGTCTTTTGATCTATCTTATGTCTCATTTTCCTTATTTGTAGCACTCCTAGTGCTCATGAGTCACATTTTTCCATTAATATGGACCCTTATCTTATGTTTCTTAGTCTTAGCTCTGATTTAAGACATAAGACACTAGTGCCACTTTCAAGATAGTACAACCACATTGTGCTAGTGTCTAATTATGGCTCTATTGTCTGACATGACCTTTCTCTCATGTTTGAGTCATAACCCCTCCATGATCCCTCTCTTCTATTTTTTATCCCTCTTTTATTAGTTTTTGGATAGTGAAAATGTCTTATGTTAAAAAAAAAATCTTCTATTTAAAGATCCTCACAAGTCATTTTACATCTAACAATTTTTATTTTGGCACATACTTGCATAAAATCAATCAATGGTACAACTCAATAATTTACACATTACTCAATATTGATACCTAGACATTGCATGCTTGATTAAGGAAGGGACTAAGATAAATTCATTTGAGCATACTATATAATTTTATGGTGCACATTTCTTAAGGGAAAACTACATGTGATCTAAGACCTTTAGAATTGGGGTTAATGTAGGCAATGACCATGACAAAAGGGGTTGTGTTATTCATGATCATAACACCCATAATATAGTTTTTTTAATTTTTTAATTTTGATCTATTTATTATCTCATGTGTGAAGTTATTACTTAGGGTTTTAAAAGAGATTCAATCAAAATAGTGACATAGGCAAATACTTATATGACATATAACTGCCTATAGAACCTCCACAATGTCCCTCAACTTCCCTTAAAGTTTCATACACTCTCTACAAGAAGGAAATTAACACTAGAATTGGACACTAGAACTATATAGAACTACTATCTTGATATGGGTGCTACTATTTAAGGACAAATTTTGATGAATAATCAAAACATAAAAGGTGTCTACCTATTTTTCTAGCCTATTCCAGTTCCCTGATCCACAAAAAAAATTATCCTTAGATAAGTACCTTTTCTCCTCCTTCTCACTATTTTGGTAAAATTAAATTAAATTAATCATTTCCAATTTTCATTCTAGATAAGCAACTTACTCATTCATTTAACTGTATAGTATTTACATTAGTAAAACCTTAAAAGGTTAAAATATTTAGTGAACTTTGCTTACTTTGAATTTTGCTTAAAACCCTAGTTTTACTTAGGGTTTACCTTCTCATAATTTTTTTACATTAAATTAGGGTTAACATTTTTTGTTTTTCCAAAATTTTGGCATAACCTAACTAATTTAATAAATCCTAAATTAGAGTCTCATTTATTTAAAATAAATTAAATTTTTACAACATAATTCTAATTCAAAACCTTATATCTACATAATATGTCCCCAGACATACAAATACTAGAAATTAGGGTTTTCATTACAAA
Source organism: Torreya grandis (assembly GCA_037957365.1). Classification (NCBI taxonomy): domain Eukaryota; kingdom Viridiplantae; phylum Streptophyta; class Pinopsida; order Cupressales; family Taxaceae; genus Torreya; species Torreya grandis. Next base: position 126,848 of record JARHVA010006645.1, on the reverse strand, counting down.
TCGTATTTTATATTAAACACTTCAAAATTTATCAAATTTCACATATACCTATGTTATATTATATTCTACCTCTTATGTGTTTTCTATTCCTTGTTTACATTATCTTCTTTGGCAAGTTTAAAATGGCATCTAAAAATTCTTGTACACCTCACCTAATTGATGAAATTTTCAATTTCTGTCATGATTATAACAATGAATGGACTAACTTTCAAGATTGTATCTTAGAGAATAATAATTATTTATTTTATAATTATAATGATGATTACTATTATAATAATGGATATGAGGATTCCTATGAGCATGAAAATGAAAATGAACATGAGGATATATTAGATACATCATCTTAACTTTCCTCTCACTTTTCTCGTACTCCTAAAAATTAAATTAATAATCTAATTCCAAAAAACCCTCTTGTTAGTAGTGTTTAATTACAATGTGATCCTATCCTTTAAACTATTTTTTCTACCTTATTATTCAAATTAAAACAATAGAAGTGTAATAGATGAAATCTACTTTTGCATGATACAATTAAATTAAATTGTAAAAATGCATCTTATTAACCCTTATCAGTCAAATTTGAAAAAGTAAGTACCACTAATATTACACATTTTAGAAATTTACAAACTAAGATAGATGAAATCATTATATCACCTTCAAATTCTAAGCTCAATAAAATTATTATTTATAATAAATTGATAATGTGAATATCTCTAACTCTTTTCCTATATGTCATAATATGCAAAAAGAAAACATGATTGATACTTCTACCCTTGATTCTAAGATTACAAATGATAATTATGCTTGGATTGCACACATAGCTAGTGACCAAATGCTTTTCATTACACATACATATGATGACACATTTCATAGTAGTAAAAAGTTAAAATATCCCCTTTATCTCTATCTTAATGAACATGTGGATGATACTTCTTCTAATCTTTCTTCTAAAAGTGATTTAAATTATAATTTGATGAACCATGGAATAATGATGATTATTGTGATTATGATAAACAAGACATAAAATCTACACCTTATAGATATTCTCCTACTTTACCTATTCTATTATTCAAAAAAATACTAGGTTACATGTAAAAAGACACACACACACACACACACACACACACAATTATTATTATGTTCATAATTTACATTTACTTGAGAATAAAGTAACTTTTATTCAAATAACATGTGATACTTCTTTACAACTTAATAATATAAGAGATACCAATGAATCTCCCTTAATCCCCTCACTATATTAGAATATATTTATCAAACTAACCCAAATGAGGGTGATATCATATTTCCCTCTAGCCAGGTCCCTACTATCACACCTCCAAAGGTTACAAAGAGTAAACCAAAACTCCTTATAAAAGGTTTCTAGTGAAATATACCAATGGCTAATATAAATAACAAAATTTAAGCATTAAAGGAACCCCTTGATGATGATAATATACCTTCATTGGTGTTAATTTAATTAATGCATTTTTTGGGTGATTTACAACAAGTAAACCATCTCAATTTTGAGAATAAAACATACCAATATTAGTCAAATACCATTGTTATACATTGCAGCCCTATCCCACATAGAATCTCAACTACAAGGTTTCCACACAACTTTAAAATACCAATATTACCTATTTTTCATGGGCATGGAGAATCATACTTGCACCTTCAGGCTTATGAGAAATCCATGAAACATGTTACTAACAAGTTTAGTCTATTAAAATTATTTCTAAAGTCCTTATATGGGAAAGGACTAAATTGGTTCTTGCATATAATCTCTAGCAGGTCTCTACACACATATAAAGAGTTAGAGACAACCTTTCTCAGGAATTACAAATAGAATAGGGTACCTTAAGTCACACATGAGAGGTTACTTTAATTACATTAGGGTGAGATAGAGATAGAATATAAATACATTATAAGATTCAAATCTTGTTTGCATCATTTGATTTATCAATTGACAGAGTTATATGTACTGTACATCTTTGTTAGAGACTTAATCTATCTTATTAAGGAGATATTAATATATCATACACCAAAATGATTTCAAAATATATGTAATGCATCTATAACATTATAGGTATAATTAGCATTAGTATTTACATAGTCATAGGTAGATTTGGATATAGAGCCCTCAAAGCCTTAGTCATTTAATCTGGTATAAGATAATACTCCACTTCTAATTAAAAACATATTTTAATATACATAATCAATAGAAGTATTCAAGAATGTAAAATATCTAATTTATATATCACCTTCTATAGTGAGCATAACATAGGATATATAAGGGGTTATATAGTTTCCAGATAGGGTTGGGATTTATGAAAATTTATTTACACTATTAGATAGTGATATGATCACACTATCTCCTATTAATCATAATCCACCACTCTAATTACATAAGGTGCCACATAATCCATATTATAATTTTCACAAGATAAATGGACATTCATATGATCATTGTTATGTACTATGAGATCACATTGACTAGTATGTCAATTGAGGTAGTATAACATTTACACAAGGGGACATGAGACCTCATTCAAGCCACACTCTTATAGATCAAACTCATCTATAATAGATTTATCCTAGGATGTTCATTTTAAGTATCCATTGGTTTCTCATATATGAGTAATGTGTTTTATGTAATAGATATCTATTATCATTCTCTAGTACCTTGTTTTCAACAAAAATGGAAACCAGCTCATAGTGATAAGGAAATAGATCTAGTACATACACCAATCAAAATATATGGTAATAAATACAAATATAAGGACATATTTTCAATTAAAACACTAATAAACATTTATGGAAATAACTATATAGATTAGAACATATCTCTAATACATACAACAATCAATATATATAGAGAAACTTATAAACTAAGGGTAGAGTTTTAGTTCAAACACCAATAAAGATATATGGAAATAAATGTAGAGATCAAAATATAGTTATATTTCCTAGACTGATCAATATATTTTCAAAAAATCATACAGCTTAAAGTTAAGTTTAAATATATCAACCAATCAAGATTTTTACTCTAGAGTCTACATACTTACATACTAGCACTGTATCACATGGATTTTTAGTTTTAAAGTCCTCTTATACACCAATATAATGTAAACAATAGATTTTTATTGTACCTTAGGATTTTTAAGAGTAATTAATATGTATATTAGTCCCTTATTAGTCAAAATGATAAAACATCAAGCATAACAATACACTAGGACTAAAAACTCTTGCCTAAGAACTAGTGGGAGTATAATACAATAAGCAAGATAAAAAAATAAAGATGAAGACAATAAAAATTTCTTACATCATTCATCTAATTTTAGGATTACTTGTTGACATAAGGATGTTCATGCTTAGCCTATGATAATTTTAGTCTTCTAGTAATGCTCTTGTATGGTGGTAGCATCTCTCTGATAGTCATTTATGGGTTGGTGTGAAGTTGGGCATAAATTGGGAATTATAACACTACTCTCAAAGGATTCAATAATATATTATAGTATAATAAACTTACACACAAAATATTACTAGTATTTGGTGTGGGTAATTATATTTATAACTCAAAGAACTAACTCTAACCCTAGGGAGTTTAGGAAAAAATATAACTTGTGTTGAGCCAAAATTAACCTAGGTTGAGTCAATCTAACTCTTGGTGGGGTTAAGTCACTCATGAAATATTGAAACCTTAGTTTTAGATATTGGTGAGGCATGACAACTAACTTTAGATATTTTTGAGGTGTGACTCATATTTTTGAATATTTAAGAGATAATAAATCACTTTATTAGCTCATTTGATATTTGACTTCATATTTGGATAAAAATACCTTTTTTGGTAAATGAAATTCACTAATTTGATTTAGAATTTTCATTTATGAAAGTTAATAAGGATATGAAATATAATTAGTCTTGTTTAGTGCTTTTTGACTTTTTGAAATTGTTTTAAATGTTATGAATTAATATATTTAAAATGCCAAAAGTGTCAAATTACCATATTATAATTTGACTAGAGTTAGAACTAAATTAGTCTGGTGATGCATATAGGGTAATACACCAAATAAGAAAGCATCATTATGTTTTTAAGAAAATAAATCCCTTATATAGAAACATTTGGGTAATTTAGGTGATTTTTAGGCTTAAACTATGTCATTTGCTTGACATTAAACTAAATGTTGGGTTATGCATGAAAGTGGTTAAAAGTAAGTATTTACAATTTTCCATTATTTGAGAAGGTGTTGTAAGACACATGCACAATAATGTATTTTCAAATAATGAAAAAGTGATTAATATAAATGGTTCTTACCCCAAAGGGTGATCAATAAACCCTTGATGCCCTTTTGAGGGATAGGGTGACACAATAGAATCATTGAACATTCACTTAAAATGAATAAAATGACATGATCTAGATGTAAATGTGGGTGGGATTAATAAATTTCCTAAAGGTGATTATAAACAATAATAGTATCGAAGTCACTAATTTTCCCAAAGGTGGTTATAATTAGTAACAAAGTATGTGGCACTAGTTTGCCAAAAGGTGGTTATAAGCAATAGCATGGTTAAATGCCCAAGTATGGTGTTAGGATGGGTATTGATTTGAACAAAGGTGTTATAATTAGTAATGAAATAAGAAGCACTAATTTTTCTAAAGGTAATTATAATTAGGAACAAAAATTAAAAAAACACTAATTTTCCTAGAGGCAATTATAATTAAGGACATAAGTAGTTACCATGAAATGGAAGGTGGAGTGATTAAAGTAATGATTTTACCATAGTTAGTTATAACCATTTTAACATGATGTAAAAATAATGATTTGATCACATGTGGTTATAATCATTAAATTGTCCAAAAATATTTTTTTTGGCAAGGGTAGCTTATGCAAAAAATCCAAAAAATGGATTTATTATGAGATGGAAAAGGATAATAACACACTTCTAGCCTAAATGTTAGTTAGAATATGCACATTCAAATAAACATGGTATATAGGCTAAAAAATGTGTTGTTAAATGGGTCTCAAGGGAGGTACAAAAAGATGGTGTAATTTATGAGAGATTCCTTAGATATTATCATCTAATTATGTTGTATGACACATATGTATGTTTATTCAGAGATGCTTGTCTATATAAACTTATAATAAGTCATTTTTTGCTCTTTTTTGTTAATCATGGATCTAGGCATGTGTTACGGTAGTTGGTTGGGTTTAATATATCATTTAGATGATACCATTGCATTGATATAATAAACTCATGTGAGCAAGGTTTAACTTTATCTTGTGATATTCTGCATGATAGTTATGGATAACTAAAATGACAATTCATATCATAAGTATAGAAAAATTAATTTAAATGTAAATATAAAAAACTTAAGAATAAGATATGGATAATCAAATCCCATGTGTGAATATATCAAAGAAATCATGTGTAAGACTAAATAGAAAAATTCATAACTGAAGTACATGATATGGATAACCAATACTGAAATGTAAAAAAAATGTAATAATATTATAGAAACTAAGGAACAAAAGGAAAAATAAATAACAAAAGAAATAAATAAAACACAACAAAACAAGAATAAAAACAAACATGATACTAACAAATAAAAAAACATATGAATATTGCGAATAAAGTAATCAAAACAATTGAACAATCTAAAGTAGATATAAGTGTAATAAACAAACTACTCTAAACACACAAAAAGAGTTAAATGAAGATTAAAAAAAATAGCAATACACAAATAGTCACAATGGTAGTGCAAGTAGAAAACAAATAGCTCATGTATGTGTAATATAGGTTTTAATCTTGGTGAAAGGGTGACCCTTAATCTAGGTATCAATGTCATAGGCATAAAAACATAATAAAAATTGGTAGAAGGTTTCCCATAGGTTATAGGGAAATAGTAAAACAAATAAGACAATATAAAAGTCCCTAGGCCATAAGGAACAACAATAAAATAAGACAAACAAAATGGGGGGAATAGAAGGTAAGGAATGGATAACTAAGCTAACACTAGATGCACTCGGCAAGTGAAATATACCTATATAGTTACATGGACACAAGATAAAACATGAACTTTAGGCCAAATGTAGTTCTCATAGGATATTGGATAGAATAAAATGGAAGATAAGAAAACATGATTAAGATGTAGGGTAAAATAGTAAGGGTATCTAATTTTGGTGAGTGCATGATAAAAGAGGGAATGATGTTCCATAATTATGAAAACACCAATAAAATAAAATTTCACAAGTGATAAAGTATGGTTTTGCTTAAAACCACACTTAAAGATAAGACACAAGTATCCAGTAATGAACTAAATTGGCAATTCATAGTTTCTACCACATATAGGGCTTGGAGAAAGGAGTTTCTCATAAAATAGTGAGACTATAAGATGAAAGTGCTCACAAAATGGTGATATCATAAATAAATCCAAGTGGTCATTAGTGTAGCAAAATCAAATACATAATGCTTGCAACATGAATTTGTAAAATGATGAGAACATATGGCTTGAGGATAATAAGGATGGGGAGATAAATGATAAGTGGGTACTTATGAAATATTTAGGGGTCACATGATCCTTATGATAAATTAGTAATAAAAAAAATAAAGGAAGGTGTGGCTAAACTAACCCTAGATACCCTATGTATCCAAGTGCTTCCTACATAGTCCATACAAATCATAGGCTAAAGTAGTTCTCTAAAAAATTGGAAGAAAAAAGACCAAGGTGTCTATAAATAAACTAAATAGATAAGATGGCCCATCATAGAAACTTTTGAAAATTTTATATATCACATGGAAATTCTAAGACAATTTTCATGATTTTGTGATTTTTATGATTTTCTACATCTCCTACAAATGTTTAAGGGTTATCAAACTATTTCAAATATTTTTGGAATTTCATAGAAATCTCAACTCAATCAACAATTATGAGATATAAAATGGTCCATCTCATAGAATGATGAGATCATGGCTTTGGTTTTTCAAAAAATGGTGAGAGCATAGGAAAAGGGGTGTCTAATCTGACCTCAACATGAACTAAATGTTTCCTACATAGTCCCACAGGATCTCAAGTCACTATAGTTATGCCTATATAAAAGGCAATGAATTGATTCCAATGGTTTTAGTGTTTTTTATATCTCAAATCAATAAAGAATCTTGATATAAAACATGGTCCAAAATCATAAAATAGTGAGATAATGGAAAAGTGGTGTGACTGAGATGACCTCAACATGAATTGAGTGTTACCTACATAGTTTTGCAAGACCTCAAGTCAATGTAGTTCCACCTTCAACAATGAATGTGGTATGTTATTTATAATGTTTTTTAGTGTCTTTGATATAGCAAATCCATCAATAATTATGAGATAAAACATGGTATTAACTCAAAAAATGGTGATAACATGGAAAACATATTACTAAGTTGACCTGAATGTGAATTGAGCAATACCTAAATAGTCCTGTAGGACCTCAAGTCATTTTAGTTCTACCATCAGTAGCAAAGGTGGTAAGTCAATTTCAATGTTTTGTAGTGTTTTTAGTATCACAATTCCATGAATAATTATGAGATACAATATAATCTAAAATCACAAAATGGTGAGAGTTTGAAAAAAAGATGATTGAGATGACCTCAACATCAATCGAGTGCTACCTACATAGTCCCATAGGACCTCAAGTCATTATAGTTATGCCTATTTAAAAGTCATCTAATTAAGTACCATCAAGTTTAGGTAAATGAAAAATGGAAAGGTAAATAATAACAATATTTTCAAGGTGATGTGTCAATGCATGGTAAATGTGTTACTCCTAATTTTCCCAAAGGTGATTATAATTAAGAAACAATGGAAAAGGGTTAGTGGTACTAATTTACCCATAGGCGTTTATAATTAGTAGCACAAGATGGGAATGTAACAATAAGTAATGGATGAAATCTATAGGACTATTGCCATACATATTTCATAAACTACCATTTGAACATGTAATTGTAAAATAATGACTAGAATGGAATATATCATTAACCACTAAATATGCTTGAAGTACAAATGAATCAGAACCAAGGCCAAATATGATAAGTGGTGTTAGGTAAGAATAACTAGTTGGATAAGGGTGAAGGGTATGGTATAATGGAAAGGATTATAAGGTAATGAAAATGGTAAGAAAAATGATAAACCATAGTAAATGATTATATTATTCTTATTGATATGGATATGCACATCCTAATAAACATATGATATAACCAAAATGGACAATGGGATATAATGGTAATAGGGTTGCCCCCATGTGACAAGGTAAGGTAAATTGTAGGTATGAAGTAATAATAGGGAAAGGAAAAGTAAATGATTCTTTTGTTCCTACTAATGTTGAGATGCTCTTCTTGATTAACATATGATATAACTAGAAAGGTAAAATGGGATATAATGGTAATAATGTTGCTTGCAAGTGACAAGGTAAGGAAAATGGTATGGTATGAAATAAAAATTTAAATGCAAAGTAAATGATTATGTTGTACCTATTGATGTGGAAATGATCTTCTTTATCAACTTATGATACAACTAGAATGGTTAAATGTTTATATTGATAGCCCACACCACTTCTAAATAGTCACTTTGTCAAGATCCTACTGATAATTTGGACTCCAATAATGTTGTGATATGCATTGGTCATTGATTATGTTTCCTCCAAACTTAGAGACAAGATGTCTTCGTAGCCTCTATAAAGGAAATTATGGCAAAGGATGGTATATAGGGATAATTATTAACTAAAAGGACTAATTTAAAAATTAAATATAGGATTGAATGAATAAATTTATTGTAATGGAATGTATAATGGTTGGGAAACAAATAAATATTGAGATTTTTAGGCACACAAAATATTTTTTGGTTCCATATCGTTAGAGGTACAATCACTGAGAGGGGGGTTAATTAGTGAGCCCAGATATTTCAATTTCAATTCCAATCCTTTAAAACTATTAAAAAATTAGCATATACCAACTTGGTCAAGCAACACTAACAAGAGAGATCATTTATTCAATGCATACATAAGATCAAACACACAACACATAGTTCCTTTGGTAGACCCTCATGGGGAATAAAACCAAATCTAAAGCCAACAACACATGGACTAATTGTCTTATAATAAATAAAAAATAAGAGACTGATCAAGTCCTTTAGACCATAAACCTTGATCAAGTCCTCCTGACCAAAGGCCATTATAGAAACACCTATTTCACAAGGAGTAACTACCCTTAAGGAGATGAAGTCTTTTATACCCTCCTTTGAAGTGACTATTGTCACTTGGATTCACACCTTTGAAGATATGTTCAGCTCTCCTCATCCAAGTGGCACAATGGAAACATTTCTCTTGTTATGGGTGATAATTTTTTTGAATTGAATCCCTGGATTTAGGGCTAGCTCTCATAATGTAACACTCAAATGTTGCTTCTACTACTGCTAGCTTTTGGTGGGGAAAAGGAATGAGGAAAAATAAAATTTAACCTAAACTAATGGAGGTGATACACCAAAATTGTTGATGGATTCTAACCACATGTATATGACACTTATGACCAACACAAACCAATATTCACTTTCCTAATCTTTGTCTTCAGGCATCAATATTACACTATGAGGTCATGAAATATTATATTATGTTAAGAGGAATAGATAAGAGGCCTTGAATGACACTAATGAAAAGATAAAATCACTTAGACATAGACATATCCTAGAAAACTTCATGTGCCCTATAATAATCTACAAATAGGTGAAAGAATGAAGTAAAATGCTAAGGAATCCATAGTCTTCACTAAGTAAATTCAACATTCAAGTAGAGCACACTATGAATAGTCAAAATAGGTAAACACTTTGTTATTTTATTGATCAAAAGGTGTAAAATTTAATAGATATTCACCATACTTAGATGAAGACCTCCCTATAATATCCAAAAGGCTAGAATTTATAGAAGAAATGGGAAGGTAGAGAGAATGGAAGTCCAAGTGTCACTTGGACATGTGTCCATCTGAGATAATCAATTACAATTACATGAGGGAGAAAGATAGGTGATCTATGCCACATCACCAAATGAAATAGTTACAATTGACTCAGTAACAATTGAATTAGTTATAATTGAGCCAAATGCTTAGGACATTTTTCCATTTTTTACCTCTATATTCACCTTCAAGTTCCCATCAAGCCTTTTTTGATTCCAATGGCTAGTTTCTATAGTTTAAAATTGATGTTGTGTGAGCCATCATCCTTTGGGTATTTTCTTTAGACTCTCATTTTGCTTGGACTTCTCCTTTAGACAATTCCATGGAGAATTTATTCAGAACAATCCTTTGAGCTTTTGTAAGTGTCCTTTCAACTTTTGAAAATGGATTGTTTGGTTCTTTGAAATGTTCCTTTGGACCTTTATAACTCTGGAATGGCACTTCAGTAATTTGAAAAAATAACTTTCCTGAAACGAAACATACCCTTCAAGGAAATCAAAAATACCATCAACTTTTCTAAAATGACCCCTTCAAAAAAATTACAAGTGCCTTTCAAAAAAAAAATTTCAGACAAAATGTGTACAACAATTCCTTCTAAAGAGTTGAAAATTACCCTTTGGAAAATTTGAACAAGGCCCCTTTGAAAAAGTTGTAAGTTCCTTTTGAAAAAATTTAAGTGCCTTTAAAAAATATTGTTTCTGAAAAAATGTCTAAAACAATTCCTTCAGAAATGTTGAAAATTGCCCTTTGGAAAATCTGAAAAAGACCCCATCAAAAAAGTTGTTTTAAACAAAATGTCTAAAAAAATTCCTTCAAAAAATTTGAAAATTGTCCTTAAAAAAAATAAAAATTACCCTTTAGAAAATCTATCTTGAACAAATTGTCTAAAAAAATTTGTCACTTGTTCAAATGAAAAGTCCAAAATAAATAACACTTAGTCAAAAATAAAAGGCCGGAGAGGATTACTATGCAAAGTCTTAACAAAAGACCAAAACCAAACTTCCTGAAAGAATTGGACATGTACATTTATTCTAGGCTTATATAGGACACTTATTTTAAATGAAACCTACATACTACACCTATCCAAAGATATAGACTTAGGTGGCTAAGTAATCAAATATGGGTGTCCAATTTTGGCCTGAAGGGCTAAAATTTGGTCAACAAATTGGTGACCCACAAGAGTAGTATGCCTGCTATACTAACCAAACTATTAGATAAATTAATATATTGGGCATATGTAGTCATGTAAAGATTGAAATAAACAATAAACCATTGGCCATGACTAAAAACTTGATCAACAAGACAACTAATTACCACCTCAAAACATGTAAGGGAAATAAAAAACATACATGAAGACTAAAGAAAACACACAAGACATAAAAATGTACATAATCAATTAAGGGAAAAACAAAATAGAAGAAAAATAATATGTATATCTAACCTAATGCATTTATACACCTCTTGGATCAAAGGAGAAGCTTTTTAGGTCTCTTTGATGACAATAAACCTCATGGTGGTAACTAGGTAGCTTATTAGAGTGATAACTCGATGACTCATCCTTCTTATTTGACACTTTGATTGGTATGTATTCCAATGTTTCAAATTTAAACATGTCCTCAACCTCCATGTATCCATTATACTCTTTGATACATGTCTCATGTTGGTTCTTCATGCTAGTTTAGTCCATCAATGGATCAATGGCTGCTATCTCATCATCATAGGGTTCATTTGGATCATGGCCCTCTTGGTATGCATCATAGACTAACTCATTATTTTCTATAATTTTGAGAAGCTATTAAAACTAATTTATTTCTTCATCATTTATCTCTTGAGGAATGGTGGCTAGTGTGATGTTTGAGCTGAAACAAAAAATTTCTAATTCATCCCAAAAATTATCATTTTCTAGCTCAAGAACTCCTTCCTCAATACTTCTATCAAGCCAATGTGATCCCTCTCATTCTTGTTCAAAAATAATAGTATTTAGCTGCTCAAAAACATGATCTTTAACCTCATTCAAATTAGGTTCCATGTCCTACTCATTATCTTCATCAAAGCAATGAGAAAGTTCATCAAACAAAGTGAAAGAGAGTTCACCATACTTACATTCTCCATCCAATGTTGACAAGTTAAGTTTGTTAGTCTCATATTCATTTTTTTGAAAAATTTATATGCATGTGTGACCTATATCTTCTCCTTGAATCATGCCACATTCGAGAGTCACTTTTTCAACCTTATTCTCATGAAAACCTCCTAGAGCAGTCACCTCTTGAAATATGATTTGACTAAATTGTTCATCTTTGATAATGTCTTCCACCTCATGTTCATGATGATGCTCAAGGGGAGTACCTATAATTATTTCATCTTCATTATCACTCATAATATCCTCTTGATCAAACAAAAAATCATTTTTTATTCCTCATTTTCCTCCGTCAAAATAGGTTCCTCTTTAAAAGGGAATGAAGTGAAGGGTGAATGGATAGGTTCATGAGTTTAAAATGTAGGATTTGGAGTATGGAGGGTAACTAAAGGTTAATAAGTGAAAATGGAGTGTGGGATGAAGGATAGGACTTAGTAATGGAATTTTAAAAGAGGCAAGCACTAGTGAGCTTAGAATCAAATTGGGAATGAAAAGTGGTGTGTTCTTTGAGAAGCTCATGAGGAAGAGGAAGTAAATCTTGGGATAAAATCAATTCATTCTCTTCCTTCCACTTAACCAACACTTTATACACATTATATGTAGCTTGATAACTCTCTTTAAGGGGTGTATATGGGGTGTGTTTAGACATGGGATCTTCTATTGGGTCTAAACCTTCCATTACAATTTGACTAAGCAACCACATTCTTGACTCTAATTCTTCAATTTGCTTGGCTAGATTCTATTGGAAGAGTCTTTCTTGGAGATCATATGCATCATAATGATGAGGAGGAGTATGAGAGGTTTGAAATGGAAAAGAAATTTTTTTTTGAGGAAGGGTGGGAGGGACTTGAGGAGGACTACCTTCATTTTCCACTTCACACTCTTGAACAATACTCTTCTCTTCTTTCTTACCCCATGATTCCACTATTTCATTCCAACTCATGGTCTTAAGATTAGAACTCTCTTTTTGAGGATAGGTAGCAACTTCATCTTTCCTAGGGTATTGAGCTATTTCATGATAGACATTTATACAACTTTGGATCTTGACATCAGGTTGAAAGACTTGAGGAGGTTGAAGATGACTAGGAAGAGTTTGTGCATGCATAGGAAGAGTTTCTTGAGGATGGATGTTTTATTTTGCAAAGGAAATAGGATGACATTTTTCAAAGGAGAAATCACAATCTAATGAATTGAAATAGTTATATTCTATAAAATGCTATTTTAATGCCCTTTGGTGTTGGATTCCTAGGTGTAAAGGATTAACAACAAGAGTAGTTAATGCATTAGATTAGTTAGAAGTTTGCCTCATTTTATTTTGGTGAGCAAGCGTTATTTGATAGAAAGGATTTTATTTATAAGAAGAGGGCTTATTTTAAATAAGATAAGGTTGCTTTGGGATGGAAAAAGGTATACGATGATGATTACCTTGAACAAATTGACTCCTCCATATTACTAGTTTACCTTCATTGATTGCATGGCTTGAGCTTGCCTAAACAAGCACTCCTTGTACATAAGCTCTTATTTATACCTATTCTTCTCATTTGACCTATCTATCTCTATCATTTTCTTCTCAAACTCCAACATAGTCTCCATATCACTCTTGGATTAACTAGGAGGACAATTAGGAGAGCCACTTGAGGTGATTCCATGAACAACATGAGCTTGATCAAAATAATATGAAGGAACATAAGGTCCATACTGATCAACAAAGGAAATATACATACCAAATATGATTTCTTGATGCACTAGGGATGCTTGATCAGATGATTCAACTTGGAGTCATCATTGGTGTTGATTGAAATGCCTCTAAAAGGCTGATTGGTTGAAGAACACACCAAGAATTATTCACCTCATTATACAAATAATCCCACTAGGCATGCCAAAAAAATGTTTTCACTTGTATTTATACCTGTGAGGAGATGTTCAACTCTCCTCATCCAAGTGGAATAATGTAAACATCTCTCTTATTGTGGGTGACAATTTTTCTGAAATGAATCTCTAGATTTGGGGATAGCTCCCCTGATGTAACACTTGAATGTTGCTTCTAATACTGCTAACTTTTTTGGGGGGTGGAGGAATGAGGAAAACTAAAATAAATCCTAAAATAATGGAGGTGATACACCAAAATAGATGATGGATTCAAAACACATGTATATGAAAATTATGACTAGAATAATGACCAAAATATACTTTCCCAATATTTATCTTCTTACAGCAATATTACACTATGAGTTCATGAAAGATTGTCTTATATTGGGAGGACTAGACAAAAGGCCTTGATGGCACTAATTAAAAGACAAACTCACTTATACATAGACATCTCCTAGAACACTTCATGTGCCTTGCAAGAAAAAGCTATAAATAGGTGAAATAATGAAGTACAATGTTAGGAAATCCATAGTCTTCACTAAGCAAATTCAACATTCAAGTAGAGAACACTATGAATAGTAATTGAATAAGTAAACATTTAATCATTTTATTGATAAAAAATGTAAAATTAAGTAGATATTTTCAATACATATGTGGAGTCCTCCCTATAATAGTCAAAAGGCTAAAATTTATAGAAGAAATGGGAAGGTAGAGAGAAGGGAAGTCCAAGACTCACTTGGACATGTGTCCATCTGAGAGAATTGGTTACCATTGCATGTGGGAGAAATATAGGTGAGATACACCATGTCACCAAATGAAATAGTTATAATTGACTTAGTCACAATTGAATTAATTATAATTGATCCAAATTCTTGGGACATTTTTCCATTTATTACCTCTATATTTGCCTTTAGGTTCCTACCAAGCCTTTTTTTATTCCAATGGCTAGTTTCTATAGTTTGAAATTGACATTATGTGGGCCATCATCCTTTGAGTATTTTCTCTAGACTCTCATTTACCTTGGAATTCTCCTTTAGACAATTACATGCATAATTTTTTTTGAACAATCCTTCAAGATTTTTTAAGTTTCCTTTCAGCTTTAGAAAATGGACCATTTGGTTCTATGAAATGTTCCTTTGGACTTTCAAAACTCTAGAATGACCATTTGTCAATTTGAAAAAATACATTTTATGAAAGGAAACATACCCTTTGAAGAAATCAAAAGTACCATCAAATTTCATAAAATGACCCCTTCAAAAATTTGAAAAAGACCCCTTTAGAAAAATTGCAAGTGCCTTTCAGAAAAGTTGTTTCAGACAAAATGTCTGAAATAATTCCTTTGAAAGAGTTGAAAATTTCCCTTCAGAAAATCTAAAAAAGACCCCTTAAACAAAGTTTTAAGTGCCTTTAAAAAAAATTAAAGTTCCTTTCAAAAAATTTATTTCAAAAAAAATGTTTGAAACAATTCCTTTAGAAGATTTGAAAATTTCCCTTCAGAAAATATGTCTTAGATAAATTGTCTAAAAGAATTCAGCACTTGGCTGAATGAAAATTCCAATAGAAATAACACTTAGTCAAAAAAAATGCCTTAAAGGATTAATATGAAAAGGCTTAGCAAAAGACCAAAACTAAACTTATTGAAATAATTGGACCTACACAATTTTTGTGGGCTTATATAGAACACTTCTTTTGAATGAAACCTACATACTAGACTTATCCAAAGATATAGACTTAGGTGGCTAAGTTTTCATATAAGGGGTGCCCAATTTTGGCCTGAAAGGCTAAAATTTGGTCAACAGTGATGACCTCCACCTTAGTAATGATGTATTCAACACTTGATGATGGATATTTGATTATCTATCCCTTGCAAAAACTCCCTTTCTATCTCATATAGGACTCTCACATATGCATGTCATAATCTCTCTCCTTCTTCACTCAAACTATCCTCATATGCACATAAATACCTCTTCACATATATTCAAACTATAATATCACTATTTTGTCATAAAAAATATGACCTACAAGTCATAAACATAGTAAAAAAATATATATGTCAATCAATTCAACCAACATGCACACTACCTATCCTTTCTTATTTGCTTCAATGCATACTCTCTCATGCAAGCCTTTCTCATGTCTCACTCAAAGTCTCTCATACATATATATAAACCAACACATTTGGTTTCACCATTTATAAAGGTATCGTGATTATCAATATCATAATATTTCCTTTTTTCCACAACACATGCCTTCACTCTTAAGGCATCTATATGGGTCACACTTAAGCACAATTCTCTTTAAAATAATCCTAAGTCATATTTTAGGTCCTATGATGACCCATTCACCTATTTGACACTTCTCTAAACAAAATAAGAAAAAATGAACACTTCCAAAAACATGGACCCATTCCACATGACCCCTTTGACATCCTCAAATGATCATAGTCATAAAAACACTCTTCTGCTAAAGCATAATTTACTCAAACAACATTTTTTACACACAATCACCATGAATGAATACATAGTTGACTTATAAATCTTTATTTATATTTAATATGATTGATTAAACCTTCATAATGCACATAGGTGGTCCTCATGGAGTCTAAAACACTCCAAAATAGCTAAGTCATCATGAGACATTGAAATACCATTAGAACAATCTAAAATATCCTTCTCAATTTTATTGAAGAATATGCACAAACACATAGTCAACTTTTAACCTCAATATATTTGACTATAGACACTTTTAGATATTCTAACCAAGTTCATTAGATGTTACATGGATTCTTCATAAACATTTATTTTTATAACAACTTCAAATTTATCCTAGATCAAAATTTATTGACAAAATATAGATCACTAATTTTTTCTTCACAAATTTGAATATTTAAATCCAAAAAGTCATAGTTAAAATTTGGTCACTTAAAACAAATCTCATGTCCTCACTACTTATATCAAATACACACCATCAGTATTCTTCAAACATCAACTCATAAGCACCACTACCCAAATGTAAAACCTTGAATATTTGACCTCATCTCATGAAATCTTATAATATTGAATCTATGTGCATTGTCAATCTCTACATATCAACCAAGTCTTCATCTTATAGTTCTCACCATTCAATATTTCTCAGAACCCCCAAGATCATGACACTTTGCACCCTCACGTGCCTTTTTATCATTTTTACTATTAAACATCATACACTTAACCTCATTCAACTTAACACACACCATATATCTTGATCTGTAAAAATACCCACAAGCTATTGGATCTCCATTTGGTCCTAGTCTTTACCCTTTACAAATTTGGCTATGTATGAGGACCATTGCAATCTACCTCAAAGCCTAACATTACATAATCATATCTCTTACCTCAATCACTTGCATGTTATCAAATTTGGACCATATGTTCTTCTTTCAAAGAGGAATCCAATAATATATCAATATTCTCATATAAACCTCACACATTTGAGATATAAAAACATTAAAATGCGTCCTCAAATTTATCTATCACAGTGCCAACTATGTCAAGAACTCTTAGAAGGCTAAATTATCACATGCATATCTTTTAACACACTTCATCGCATGACCTAAAATTTAGCGCATATTAGCTAGGCACAAAATTTAAAATACCCATATGATAAAATTATCTTGACACATTCACACATGTAAAATATAACACCATCAAAATTCTTACTCATCTCTTCTTCCCATATTACAAATTTGGCTAAGTATGGGAAGACATTGTCGAATTGTGTGGGAGCCTAACTTTGCACTTGCATATATTATGTTTCACTTCATTGCATGACCTAGAATTTAGTGTATAATACCTAGGTAAAATTTTTATCACAATCATATGACCAGCTTCCCTTGACTCATCTACACGTGGCAATGGTGATGTCACCAAACTACCTACATAGATTTTTTACCACTAGACCTAAAATGTGTAGATGAAAACAATGATCAACCAAATGAAATCCATACATGAACACAAGAATTAAAATCATATAAAACATATTATATAATCCCTTTAACATGATCAATACTCTATATTCATCCCTAAACCTCTTTAACCATGCCAAAACTAAATATTAACCATGCCTCCTTCAAGCATACTAGGACAAGCATATTATAAACTTTATCATTGTCACTTACACTATCAAGGAACTTCATCTACTCACCTAGAAACATAAATGACATCACTATGACATCATTAAAAACTCTCCCAAAAAACTCCCTTTATCATTGATTTCAAAACCCATCAATATACAACTCACATGTGTTCTCTCTTCAAGCACTCTCACAATAGGAACTTTCTCTCCCTTTAAAAAAATGACAAAAGTGGGAAAAATTTGATCCTAAGGACATAAAAATAATAAAAATAGGAGAGGACCACCTTATAAATATGATACAAACTCCCCCTTACCTTGAGCCTACCTCTTCTTGTCTTGATAACTTCCTCTCGCTCCATGCCAACACTCTCTTTAACCAAACAATGTAACAAATGAATAAATAAGACAAAGAACATTGAAATATGACGTAAATTACAAAGATACATATTATATGTAATCCCCCTAATATTTTTGAGCCATTTCATCACTTGAGCATCTTAAGATCTCTATATACCATGAACCATCATACAAGTTTACTAGCCTTTCTCTCTCAAACCACCTCAAAGACCACTAATATAACTTCATGGCACTCATCAATAGGAAAAATGTACAAAACCAACCTAATAAATCACCTTTAAATACTCATTCCTTTCTCTTTTTTAGAAACTAAACAAAAAACATTCTTATTCTTACTGGACCTATCTAGTCTCTGTTTATCCCTACCTAGAACTTGCATAGCCCACAACTTTCAGTAGACACACCTTCAAGACATGAAACTTCATATTTGGAGAAATATCATATGCCACCTCAAGTAAAAAAAATTGAAACAATTATATCATACTCTATAATACTTTTTTCACAAACCAACTTGCCAAGTAGGCCTCCATCTTGACAAATACCTAAAGAATTTGAAAACCATAATCCATTAAATCTCTATGAAGATTAATTTGACAACAAATTTCACCCATTTAATATATTAGGAATTAGTAGACCTTAAATCATAAGGCAAAACACTTTTATAACATATCCTAAAACCCTAGAAACTCAAAAATAAATAGAGTCAACAAACCTCCTTCTAGTCGATGTACACCTCTAACACTTCTTATACACCTGAAGATAACCATTACACACTTATAGACCAAGATTTAAGCTTATATATCTTTGGGAACCCATACATCATATAATCCATTTTAGGACCTACATACTCTTAAGCACAAACTAGGAACCTGAGAGCAAACAAAAAACTCCAATTTGACACAAAGTATTTTCAACGCTTGAAATCACCTATTATAACTTAAAAACTTATCTATAGTCTTCTATGAACATATAAAGAACACCGTATCACTAATTTATTCTCTACTAAAAGGAGTATCTTAGGAAGCATAGATAGAGACATCCTTTACACCATAATGCTCTAAAACAAAGTGAAGCCAGGAGTGGCCCACATCTCCTCAATAACTAATGGAATCCTTATTTAGCTATAAGACTTCTTGATCTTTTTCTTGTTCTTCTTAATCTAAACTATGACAACTGGTTCCTTTTTATATCACTCTCCTCTTATAATATAGAATTGACAATACATGGAGCAATTATGGAATTTAGACATACCTTTTCATTTGAATAATCAAACATGCAATTCTAAACCTCATCACTAGGCACTGATAATTAATGTTCTTTGTATGAAGCTTTCTCAACAATATAAATATGCTCACTTAGATCTATACATACCTCAGAATTATCTTCAACCAACACCTTGGTCTTCTCTATGATCTTGGTCCCTTTATTCACAACATGAGTAGAAAAAGGAATCCCTTGGCATTCTTTGACTTCTAAATCATTATCCACCATAGAAAATAGATTACTTAGACCTACAGACTCATCATGACTCACACTTACCACTTTTGGTTTTCATGAGCTAATTTTAATTCTTTCTTGCACTCCTAGAGCTTAATTAAACTTATTTTTACTTCATGGCCTTTACTTGTAGAACCTAGCAATGTGACCAAACTTATTCTGGTTATAGAAAATAATACTCCTTGATGGAAACTTAGATTGTCTTACATTGTTTGGAAAAAAAAACTATCAATGTGTCCAATGTCATGACAACTGAAATAAACTACTCTTTTTAAAGAAGACTTACTTTGCCTTTCCTTATTTGGACAATGTTTAGCAAAGTGTCCCTTATCAATATAGTTGAAACACTCAACCCTAATCACACATTTTAACTGATGGCCCCCATTATATTCCCATGTAAACTCATTTTTAATAGGTTTTCCACATTTTCTATCTCTATACCCAAATTGATTACAAGTATAGGAGTAACCATTAAAATTTGCATACCTCATGGCATTTTTGTCTAATCTAATTTGTCTTCATTCTCTAGAACCTTCATTCCTTGTCTAATGATTTGTCTTCAAAGTATGATTTTCCTTGTTCACATTAATCTTCATGTTGTCTTGATTTATATTCTTTGTTTCTTCTTTGTATCCAAGACCAATTCTATCACTTACATGCTTTTGATTATTCAGAATATTGTCTAGATCACTTGAGCACTTTTAAAATATCATAAATGACTTCACCTTACTAGATGTCTTCTCTAACTTACATCTCAATGACTCATTTTTAATTAAATACCTTAAACATTCATCTTCTTTAGCTTTCAAGATTTTAGAAAGGATTTCTAATTAACAACTGAGTTTCTTGACCATATCTTCATGATCCTTGGTGTGTTAATTCATTCTTGCCTCAAATCCACTAAATTGATCCTCAAATTACTTGAGTTTAGATTTCATATTTTTATTGATCTTCCTCTCAATCTTCAGTTCTTCAAGAACATTAATCAATTTAGTCTAATAGTCCATCTCATATTTATCATCATCTAAATCACTCTGAGTATATTATTTTTGATATGAGAAACTTCTTTCCTTAGTAATGAAAAGGGATACATCTTCAAAAGGACCATCACATTCATGATCATACTCTGAGTGAATGACTTCACTCTCATTTGATGAGCTGAAATCTTATCTGGTGTAGAGACTCTTCTTGTCCTTAAAGTACTTATTGTTATCAATCCTTTTGAAACCCTTTTTGCTTTTATCAAAACTAAATGATATATTACCATCATAATGACCTTGATAATTTTATTCATCATCATCCTTATTATACTTATGAGGTCACTTACTATCAAAACGTCCTACCTCTCCATAATTGAAGCATTTGAGGGGCAGTTTACCCTTATAATTATATAAACCTATTTTTAATTTCCTCAAAATCAAAGAGATTAATTCATCCTCATCTATATCAAAAATTTCATCCTCTTTGGGTTTCTTACCTTGAAACTTCTTCTTTGGCTTCATCTCTATCTTGATTATTTATTCCTTCTTTTGTGGTATATCATCATTCTTCCTCATCTCATAGGCAGTAAGGGTGCCATGCAATTTATCCTTCTTCAACTAAGTAAGATCATAAATTTATTCTATATTAGATAATTTTAGATCAAAATTGAGGGATAAACACCTTAATACCTTTTGAACTACATTATCTTATTTAATGTTCTCTTCAAGACATCTGATGATATTCATAATCTCATCAACTCTCTACAAAAAGGATGCCATAGAATTTTATGCCTTCATTTTAAGACTCTCAACTTATATTTGGTGAGTCTACAACTTTGACAACCTAACCTTTGAATCTCCTTCATAAATGATCTTAAATTTGTCCCATGCTTCTTTAGAAAATTTACCATGTATTATCTTAGTGAACTCAATCTCTGTAAGACTACAAATAATGACATTAATTACCTTAGAATAATTCTCAAATAACTTCTTGACTGTAACACTATATGGAGGAGTAGTAGGAACAACATAGAAATCCACAACATATTTCTATACATCAAACCCTAGGGACATAATGTATTTCCTCATCTTATCACTCCAAAATGTATAATTTGATCCATTGAACATTAATTCTTATTATAGAAACCTCCTTGATGACTACCCACATTGTACCTTACATCAACTTCAAGTTGTCAAGACTTTACCAAAGGACCTACTTTGATACCAATTATTATTGGTATGATCACTGAGAGGGGGAGGGGGTGAATCAATGATCCTATATATTTAAATTTCAATTCCATTCCTTTAAAACTATTAAACAATCAGTATATACCAACTTGATCAAGCAATATTAATAAGAGAACTTATTCATTCAATGCATATACAAGATCAAACACATAACACATAGTTCTTGTGGGAAACCCTCATGATGAATAAAAAACACTCTCAAGCTTAAATCACATGGACTACTTATCCTATAAGAAATTAAAAATAAGAGACTGGTTAAGTCCTTTAGACCAAAAACCTCGATCAAGTCCTCCTAACTAAAGGCCTTCATTGAAATATTTATTTCACAAGGAGCAACTACACCTAAATAAGATCAAGTCCTTTAACCCCTTATTTGAAGTGACCACATCCACCTTAGAACTAATGTCTTCAACACCTAATGATGTATCTTTGATTATCTATCCCCTATGTAAACTCCTTTTCTATCTCATATAAGCCTCTCTCATAGGCATGCCACAATCTCTCTCCTTATTCACTCAAAGTATCCTCATGAACACATAAACCTCTTCAAATATCCTCAAACTATAAGAGCACTATTATATCATCAAAAATATGACTTCCAAGTCATAAAAATATTTAAAAAATAGATATTCTCATCATTTTAACTAATAGGCGCACTACCTATCCTTTATTCTTCACTTCAATACATACTCTCTCATACAAGCCTTTATCAAGTCTCACTCAAAGTCTCTCATACATATCTAGAAACCAATGCATTTGGTTTCACTTTTTATAGAGATATCATGATTATCAAGATAATAATCTTTCCTTGTTGGCCATAATACATTCCTTCACTCTTAAGGCATATACATGGGTCAAACTTAAGCACAACATTTTTAAAAATAAGCCTAAGTAACCTTTTAGGTCCTATGATGACCCATTCACCTCTTTGACACTTATTCAAGAAAAATAGTAACACAAGAAAACTTCCAAAAACATGAACCCATTCCACATGACCCCTTTAACATCTTCAAATGATTACAGTCACCAAAACACTCTTCTACTAAAGCACAATTGGCTCAAATAACATTCTATGTACATAGTCGCCTTCAACAAATACACAATCAACTTCTAAACCTTTATTCATACTACATACAATTAGTCAAACCTTCATGATCCACATAGATGATCCGCATAGAGTCTACAATAATCTCAAATATGTAATTCATCATAAGAGATTGAAATACCATTAAAATGAGCTCAAATATGCTTCTTGGGTTACTTTTAGAATATGCACAAACACATAGTCGAATTTGAACCTCAATATATTTGATTGTACACACTTTTATATCCTCTAACTAGGTTCATTAGATGTTATATGGAGTCATCTTAAAATTTTATTTTTATAGCACATTTGAATTCATCATGGATCAAAAGTTATGGACAAAATATAGTGCACTAGTTTTTTCCTTCAAAAATTTGAATATTTAAATCCAAACGGTCAGAATTAAACCTCAGTCACTTAAAACACATCTCATGTCCTTATTACTTAGATCAAATATTCACCATTGATATTCTTTCAATTTTAACTCATAGGCACCACTACCAAAATGTTAAACCTTAAATAATTGACCTCATCTCATGTAATCTTGAAATATTGACTCAATGCACACCATCAATATTTACAGATCATCTAGGTATTTATATTATAGAACTCACCATTTAAACTTGGTAATAACCCCCATGATCATGACACTTGGCACCTTCACATGCCTTTTGAGCACTTTTACTATTAAACATCATGTACTTGTCCTCATTTTACTCAACATGAACCATTGATCTTGATCTATATGAATTCCCATAAGCCATTGTATCTCCATTTGGTCTCGTTATTTACCCTTCTCAAATTGTCTAAGTATGGGTACCATTACAATCATCCTAGAAAGCCAACTTTGTATAGTCATATCTTTTACCTTGTTGAATTGAATGATCTCAAATTTATACCATATGTTCTTATTTCAAGAGGAATCCAACCATGTATCAATCTTCTCCTAGAACACTCACATGTGTGATATATAATGACATTAAAATGCCTCCTCAAATTTATCTATCACATTGCCAACTATGTCAAGAATTGCCTAGAAGGCTAACTTTGCACGTGCATATCTTTTGATGCACTTCATTGCATGACCTCAAATTTAGAGAATATAAACTAGAAATAAAATTGAACAAACCCATATGAAAAACTTCTCTTGAAACCTTGACATGTGTGAAATATAATTACATAAAAAATTATTACATGGCTCTTCTTGTCATATTGTAAATTTGGCTAAGTATGGAAAAACACTATCAAATTACCTGGGATCCCAAATTTGCACTTGCATATCTTATGTTACACTTTGTCACATGAATTTAAATTTAGTGCATATCAAATAAGCACAAATTTTATCACAACCATATGACCAACTCCCCTTGACTCATCCACACATGGTAATGGTGATGTCAACAAACCACCAACTCAAACTTTTTGCCACTAGAGGCAAAATGTCTAGATGAAAACAATGATCAACCAGATGAGATCCATACATGAACACAAGCATTAAAATCATATAAATCCTCTTATATGACCTATTTCACATTATTAATACTCCATACTCATCCCTAAACATATCTAACCATGTCAAAACTGAAGATCAACCAAGCCTCCTTCAAGCATACTATGAAAAGCATATTTCACACTTTGTCATTATCACTTAGACTATAAGGGAACTTCATCCACTCACCTAGACACCTCTTTGACATTTCCATGACATCTCCAACACATATTTGACATGATTTTTTTTGTGGTGGGTCCAAATACTTCTAAATATGCTCTCAATTGGACTACCAATTTTTTCTATTATTTGGGCCTAAGAGATGTTTCCATATAATTATGTTGTAGAATGGAAGATGTAATAATGTTATATTTTATAATGTCTTCATAAATAAATAAATAACTATTGTGATCACTGATTGGTACCTCAAATAGTTTTTGACCAATAAAGTTGTCTTGATTATCCCATACCACTTTCAAGAATGTTTCACTAAGGAATGTTGACATTTGACTTTGATTATCTTATAGTGCCTCAAACAAGGTTTCGATATAAGATGTTGAGTTTGGACTTTGATTACCTCATAGTACCTCTAAAAAGGTCTCCCTAGAATATTTTTCTTCTTATACATTAATGTGGTCTTGGTCCCCTTAATTTTCTACAACTAATATGTCACCATGGATTCAATTCAATAATGTATGATTCTATTATTCCCAATCAACACTTGTGGGAGGTGGAATGTCAATATAATGGCTAGGTTGGTTGGTTTTAATAGTAAATAGAATGGTAATGTAATGGGAAGAGTCATCAAAATCCTTGTATAAGATACTATAACTTGTGTCAATCCTAAATTAATCATCTTTCAAAAGTGTGGAAGTATCACAAATGTATTTAAATTAATATACAATGCATGTATAACTAATATTGTAATAACCATGAATGAACTCTAATTATGAAGTTGAGTCTAACTCAAGGAACTCTAAATCCAATTTTGAGACTGACATTGATTCTAATTTTGATGCTAGATATAATATCAGTTTAAAAATATAACCCAACTTTGATGTTGATTCCTCATTTGGTGTGGCAATAAATATACTATGTTGAATGTTTAGTATTAAATGAGTAATTGAGTATGGTTTGATAATGGGATATTAAAAAATAGGCTCATATAAGAAGGACTCCAAAAATATTGGATTATCAAAGTGAGGCTTCTTAATAGAATGGAAATGGTTAACATGCAACTCCACTAAGATTGGCTTGTCAAAGTGAGGCTCCTTAAAAATAGGGAAATGGTCAAAATAATGATTTTAATGAAGTTGGTTATAATCATCATGGGTGACTTAATAAAGATAGGCTTGTCAAAGGGAGACTCCTCAACTAAAAGGAAAGGATCAGCAAGAAACTCCATAGAGATTGGCTTGTCAAGATGAGGATCCTCAAAGAAAGGGAAAGGGGAAAATGGTAATTAAACACATGTTAAATCATCAAAAATAGGATATTTAACAAAAAAACAATAGATTGGTTCATTCTCTTAGCCTTGGCTTAAAATTGGTTTCAAAACCTTATATTTTGACATATCTTGTTATTTGAATGATAACTCTTTGAGTGGTAATCATTGGCTTTGTTATGGTTTGAAGACAAACTTAGATTTTATAAAGTAGGGGAAGGTTGATAATGGATGAAGCATGATCTATGGCTCAATTATGAGCTCTTTATAAATAGGCTCATCTAAGATGGGCTCAACAAAGATTAACTATGGGTCTATGATGGTAAATGTACTATGTATATTCATAATTATTCAACCTTATTGGGATATTAAGATACCAAATTTGAAAGGGCCTTAAACTATGATGAATGATCACTGCAGAGCTTGGCTGATAATGTAGGATGAAGGATGAGGGATTGGATTGGTAATCTTTGGGTGTTTTGGAGCTTGGTTGGTAATTTAGGCTAAAGGATAAGGGCCTAAAATGGTAATCCTTAGGTGATACAAGTCTTGGTTTCTAATGTAGATTGAAGGATGAGGGCTTGAATAAGTAGGTGGTGTCACCAAATACTATTCTAAAGGATCATGCCTTTGTTCAACATATGGAATGTTATAATATTAATGGGTATATATATCATAAGTTATATCGTTATATGTCTATTAAAAAAAAGGGGCATGCCCTTGTTCAATTCATGTAATGTTTTAAGATGGATATAGATGTGTATCATAATCTACATAATCATAGAACTCTTCAACATAAGGGCCATGCCCTTGTTCCACACACAAAATGTTATAAGATGGATAGGGATCTGTATCCTAAGATACATCATCATATGACTCTTGAGAAAAAGGGTCATGCCTTTGTTTAATGTATGAAATGTTATAATATAGATAGGTATCCATCTCATAAGCTCTGATGTCATATGACTCTTAAAAAAATGAATTTTGATCACAAAGTTCTCATAATATAGATTATACATAGTCCCATTATGTGTGTAACTAGGCATGTTCAGATCTATATATAGGTTTCATGAAAAAAAATGGTCTAAATGTAGCAAAAAATCTATGTCTAAAGATAAAGGAAATTTAGCTTTATAAAATAGTCACAAAGGAATAAACATTAAACTAGTCAAAGGTAAAACAAGACAAATGAGAGACCAGTCTAATAAAATGATGATGATTTTCCTAAAGGTGGTTATAATCAATGACAAAAGTAATATAAAGGATCAAAATCATCTATGGATAAAGTATCAATTTTCCCAAAGGTGGTTATAATTAGTAACAACATTCTCTAAAAAAATTAGAAAAATTGTGAAATAGGATCAAAAGATATCAATGATTTACCCAAAGGCATTTATAATCATTCTAATGCAAAAAACAAGGATGGACTTAGAAATAAATAACTCACATAAGAACTCAAAATCAAAATAAACTAAGGTAATTGGCTTCGATGACACTCATTAATTGGTTCACTAAGACTCAAAGTCTAACCCATGATAGAATATTGGAATAACGAGACTAAAACACACCAAATTTGGCACAACAAATCTCAAACAATGTACATGGAAACATTTTATCTCAATAAGATGCCCTAAATAAGGTACAAAATGAACTACAATCACTAGGACTAGGCAAGGGGTATTTTATATTAAATAGTAAATCAATCAAAGTAACATAATCCAAACAAAAAAAGGTAAACAACCTAAGTCAAAATTAGACAAGGCTTCAGTGTGAACCTAATTAGTTTAGGATTTTCACTTTGGAAGGTCAAATTTCAAACATAATGCAAAAAAAATTTAATATTCTAAAGCAAAAAGTCTAGACCAAAATGAGAAGTATAACTATGTGTTTGAAATAAGATAGATACAATAATATTTTAGAACTTGGTTTCAAAAGTAACTAGAGATTGGAAAAAATCATTAGTGTAACAAAAATCCTTAAAACAAAATGTCATGGTAAAATATTTTGGACTAGAACATCTAAAGCAAAAGTTTGGGAATAAATGGTAGCATTATGATGCCCCATTTAAACAAGTGACACACAAATGAATTTGGAACAAATCTCTAAGACAATAAAGTGTAACACATGTAGACAAAGTAATTCCTCTTAGGCTAAAAGGGGTGTAAGAACAATGTGATAGATTTGAAATTGCTTTGATGTGATAAGACAAATAAACAATTTTAGGTTAGAAAAACTCATGTAATCAAAGAAAATAGAAGTATAACTAATGGCTCATCCTATATAAAATAAATATCATAGGTGCGTGTAGCTTCTACCAAATTTTCCATGAATATACCAAGGCTGTGTGGAATTGTTAATTCAAAAATTAAAGTACAGGTGTAGGTATATTTTTATATATCCCCCTTTGTCTATCAAGCATTGATACATGGCATGAATATAGATTGAGGAACACTAATCATTTGGTAATAAATTACACATAAATTAGGGTTTTTAATAAAATATATAAATCTCAAACATACTAAATGGTCATGTGGCTAACTCAAGGGTACAATCAAGTCAAATGAATCCAAATTTCCTAACTTACTATGTAAGAGTATATTACTTGGAATAGTGACTCCATTATCATACTAATTATTTGAGTCTGATGGTTGGATATTGCATGGATCAATTACCCATTGGGATGGTCAAGATAACTTCTCAACACTACCCATCCAGTAGTTTCCCCAATTTGTATACCCCACCATTAAGTGAGTTTGGCATAATGTTGGGAGATAAATTCCTACGTAAAAACACACCTAAAGAAATTTTGTGGATTAAATGAAATCCTAACCATACAAAAAATGCGTAAATGAAAAAAAGGAAAAAGGAAAGACTTTATAGGTCATTTTTGGGTCACCCAAATCACTCAGAGCTTGGGGAGAACATACGTGACATTATTTACAACAAAAATTTTCAAACAAAAATAATAAAATAAGATATTTGAGTCACTTGAGTCCCCTAAAGGGGATGGGGGATATCACACATGAAATAGCTTCTAATTTTCCATAAACAAATAAACTAGGCTAATAAACTTTGAAATTTATCTAATAATGAAAATAAACACAAAGTGAAAGATCTTAAGAGATCTAACTAAAATGTGTATTCCTTTTAGTATCACTAAATAAAATTGTGATTGAAAATTTGGCCCCTTGGCCTCATTTCAACTTGTAAAAATTTCAAAAATAACTAAAAGGGAAAGATAATTAAGTGGATTTTAAGCATCAAACAAAATATATGTGATATTTTAGCAATGCTTAAAAATTTATCTCTCCATCATAGGTCTTACAAAATTTTAGGGAGTTTGCATGCTTATAATCCCAAAATAAATTGATTAAATAACAATTAATTTTGATCTCTCAATGTTTTTTTATCTCAATTAAAATTATCATTGATTACATAGTGATCAATGCCAATTTTTGAAATCAACATCAATTCAGTTAGATTATCGATGTTTTCTACAATCATACAAAAACAAAATGTGTTTCAAAATAAAAATAGTTTATAAAAAAATTTAAAACCTGGACATTTTAGGCTCTACAATAAAAAGGTTGCATAGGCAATAAATATGTTGTTAAGCACAAAACTGAAATCAAACATATGAAAAAAAGTCAATCTTTACTATTTTCCTAGCTTTGCTTTATTTTGACATAGAAATAATCATTGATCCTTTTAATTCATGGTTATTTGACACAATCATGTTCATTCCCTACTACCTTGTTAAAAAAATATATGAAATTCTAATTTAAAACTCTAAACTTGAAAATTTAAATGTATCCTTTAGAAAATCTAAATCTAGCATATGAATCTCCTTGGTCATACGAGAAGCTTCATTTCATTAGGTATGACATTATGTGCCTTAGTATTTTTAAGAGTAAATAATATGTAGATTATTCCTTTATTTTTAAAAATCAGAAAACATTAAGCATAACAATACACTAGGATTAAACATTCATGCCTAATAACTACGTGAAGCATAACACAATAAGCAATATAAAAAAATGGATATGAAGACAATAAAAATTTCTTACCTCCATTATCAAATTTGATGCTTAATTGTTGCATTAATAATGTTTTATCTCAACCTATGATGATTGTAGTTTTCTATAAATTCTCTTACATGGTGGTAAAATATCTCCATTAGTCATTTGAGGTTTGGTGTGAAGCCTAACATAAATTGGGTAGTATAATGCTACTCTCAAATGCTTGAAGAAGGTATTCCCACATAATAACCTTACACATAAAATTTTATTGGTATATGGTGTGGGCACTTGTATTTATATCTCAAATAACTAACTATAACCCTATGGAGGTTATGTTAAATTCTAACTTGGGTTGAGTCTAAATTAGCCTAGGTTGAGTCACACTAACTCTTGGTGGGGTTAAGGAACTCATGAAATCCTGACACCTCAGTTTAAAATATATTTGAGGCATGATTAACACTTTATATATTTATGGTGACTCATATTTTTCAATATTTAAGAGATTATAAATAATTTTATTAGATCATTTAAACTTTGATTTAATATTTGGCTAAAAAATTATTTTTTAGTAAATAAAACTCACTAATTTGATGTGGACTATTTTTGGGCAAGTCAATTAGGATTTTTTATATAATTAGTCTTTCTTAGTGATTTTTGGATTTTATAAACTATTTTAAATGTTATGAATTAATATCTTAACATGCCACAAGTGTCAAATTAATAGGTCATAATTTGACTAGGGTTAGAACTAAAATAGGTTGGTGATGCATATAGTGTAATACAACAAATAAGCTAGCCTTTTCATGTTTATAGGAAATTAAATCCCTTACACAAACACATTATGTAAATTTAGGATATTTCTTGGCTTAAAATTAATCATTTGATATTAATTGAATTGAATTCCAATTTAGGCATGAATGTGGCCAAAAATAAGTATCTACAATCGGTTCTCCATGTCATCAGGGTTTAGATAGGGCATATGACAATCATATGATCTGCACATAAAAATGTTATGAAATACAAGAAAAACCTATACCAATAAATACATAGTCCTAATCCACTACACATATGCCTAAAAATTTATACAAATTCATTAATTTTACTCCAATCAAAACAAATTACAAATATCATCATTCAAACAATCAAACTAATTAAAAACATATCAACATATACAATATAACAATATCTACTTACCAATATACATAGTGCCAATTTATCGAACAAACAAACATATATATAACTTAAACTATTGTTTCAATATAAATATAATACATCAATAAATGATGTGTATATGACTATTCGGACCAACTCCCTCACTCTCACTCTTAGATATATACAAACTAGAACTAGAGGACCTATTATCTTTCTATGACCTAGATTGATGACTCTATCTAATCTCTCTCTCATGATACATGCCAAGATCAACCATACACTCTTCATGCTCATGCTGAAGACATATGTAGTCATGTACTATCTAACTACTAGATGCACTTAGATCATCAAGGGTGGGCATGTACACCTATGAAACTCAACATGTTCCTCATATCTATTTAATGTTGTTCATCTATATGCCATAATATTTATCATAGCTTAGCTAAAATAATGGGCATGCACACCAAAAATATTGGTGTCCCTCTCTATCAATCGATCCTCCATGACATCATCAAGAATATGTTGTGTCAATTCACAAATCACTAAATTGATGGTGGTCTCCCATTACTCATCATCACCTAAACCTACAAATGTCCATGAAGTACATAAGATCCTTAATTATGTAAACACATAATCAACTATACATGGAATATTAAAACACACTATATTAACTTACCATCAACATCCCTTAGGGGATATACCTCCATTACATCTTATGTAATAATCCCACCTTTAAAAAATAGATGTTCCCATCTATGATCCCTTCACTAGGTTATGTAGGCATCTTTCACTACCAAATCATCTATTTTTGGTATATCAATATCAGGGTCCTACTCTATAAATAGAATGAGAAATAAATCATAACTAGATGGCCTCAACATACTACTTGGGATTGTAGTAGACCAATTACTCATCAACCATATCACTAGTGCTAGGGGCACATCCTACACCACACCAAACTATCATGTGACCTGCTCATACTAAAATTGATCATATACATTGAACCAATGGCCATGTAGCTATAAACTCACCTAAATATGTATCAACTAAGTACTATCCTAAGTCCACCCCTTGTATCCCTAGTAGGACTTCCAAATAATATTCCCCATTATCAAACTATCTATCAACTATTAGCACTGCATAATGCTCTTTTTAGAAAATGACCTATCCTTATCTACATATCTATAAATGACTATGGATGAGCCCAATCATCCCATGCATACATCACCAACCTACTCATAATTATATGATCATATTATAAATAATGTGACAATGTAGATGCTCCAATACCTCCACTATCCATCACCTATGTCAAATAATATAGATCGTTATACATGTGAGCTAGCATCATCTAAAACCAATAATACATAGTATCATGTTATTCAATATACTCCACTATCTCATGCATCCTATATAAAATGAACACTCCAATATCATTTATAGACATAAATGAAGATATCAAAATGGCTAAGAAATTTTGTAATCATAGAACCTTATCAGTAACAATCAAGGTCAATAATATGTCACTAAGACTCCATGTGTGATTTTTCCCTACTGCCTTAATAGATAAATATCTAGAGGCTTGTTGTATGAGCCAAATACATGTATCCTCATTTAGTATAGATCATTATCATAGATAGGTAATTGAATAAAATATTACATGTCCTCTACCATAATAGTCATCTCCCTAGTCTATAATCATAAATTGCATGTATCTACATCCCATCTCTCACATAATACAATCATAATGTGTTTTTCCTAGGGAAAAGGCTCCAAGAATGAAACATATCTAAGACATGCTCTCTTGATCACATCCATCTCAACATATTTACCCCATAGGTTGTCCATAATCTATCCACTATGAAATTCCCCAATACGAGCATCAACCTACAACTGTAAAGCCAAATCAGGCAACAATAGAGAAAAATTAAAACTAATATATAAAACCACACATTAAAAACTAGTTAATAATAGTGAACATCACAACTCAGTCCTACTACACACTAGCACTACATACATGATAATATAATTAGACATTAGCACCACATCCTAGACACTAGCACCAAGTTTGGGACATTAGTTCCCAAATAAGGATAGTTATGCCATTTTAAAAAATAATTGGTCCTAAACTAGTAATTTTTGATTAAAAATTATAAAAATGTAATATCGATGATAAAATTCATAAATAGTTTGTATTACTTACTAGTTTAACCTCATTCCCAACATAAATCTATGGCTCAACCTCCTCATAGCCAATCAAGCTATCTCCTCATCTCCCCAGTTTGTTTTTCTCACTCTAAAACACAATTGTTCTCAATTAAAATGCTCCAATTGAATTGAAAAATTAATAAAATAAACTATTTAAGTCATTATTACCCAATTCCACCTTATTAAGTTTAATCTTTCATGTTAATTTCTCCAACTAATACCAATCTCGTGGTAGCATAATATCTAGAGGACTATAGATCTAAACTACCAACTATTAGTTACATGTGGGAATTGAAATGAATGTGAAATGCTGCATATTGGTTAAATCAATATTATAAGCACTTTAAAATCTAAAAAACTACAAAAATAATATTAATATAATTTAAATCAAAATAGATAAAAAATCTAACCAATTACACATTTAATTATTAATTTAATCACAATAAATATAATATCCAAACTTTAAACAACATAACACCTACTAATTAAAACTAGTACAACTGATAATTACCACTTTTGGGTGCATTCCCTCACCACATTCTTATCTATTTCAACAAAAGGGGGGAAAATATACACTTATTGCTTCACACATATAGAGTTTCATATAGATTTAGATACATAGGTCTCTGCATAAATATATAGTCCACTCAGATAAAATTAATCTGATATATTATTATATACAAATACATAGGTTTACATAGGTATTCAAATAGACAAACACATAGGTCTACACAAATATTTAGATTCAAGGGTTCTCAAACATAGATACACAAGTTTACACATTAATTTATATATATAGACACATAGGTGTACATATATATTCATATTCATAGGTTCTCAGACATACAAATACATAGGTTTACAT
Source organism: Torreya grandis (assembly GCA_037957365.1). NCBI lineage: Eukaryota > Viridiplantae > Streptophyta > Pinopsida > Cupressales > Taxaceae > Torreya > Torreya grandis. Next base: position 92,408 of record JARHVA010006645.1, on the reverse strand, counting down.
AAGTATTTAGATATACAAACACACAAGTTTACACAAATATTCATATACATAGTTATTAAAATATATAGGCCACACAAATATAAATATGTAGATATACAATTTTGACTTAGGTATACTATTTTACTTAGATATTTAGATACATAGTTAAATTTCTCAGATATCAAGATTAGGGGCATGATGTAGAACACACATCCTTGATTCCCATTATTAGATTAAAATATTACACTCATTATCATCACCAGTATCATCACTAAGATTTCATAAATTTGGGTCATAGGACCAATTGCATTGATTGATCCATAACATTTCACTAGACCAAGTTCACATGCTCATATTTAGTTTAGATATCAAAGTGGGGGAAACTGATCCTTATTTCTCCACACATTCAATTTGTATGCTTAGTTCAGTCTAAATATTAGAATGGGGGTAATTTATCCTTATTTATTCACACATTCAATTCACATACTCAAATTTAATATAGGGGGCATCCAAACCATGGGTTTCCTCTTCATATATTACACTCCAACTCATATCCACTTCTTTGGCCAATAAGTGGGCCAAATACAAATTACATTCACATAGGTAAGTATAGGTACATGTTCTTATTTTTATTTTACTCTATTACTTTAATTTTATTGCATTATTAAAATAAATAAGGGGGAAATGTAAACACCCTAATTTGGTCAATCAACCACAATTACTACATCTTTTGTTGCTCTTTCACATGATGGTCTTTGTTATGATTATACTCCTTATTTGCATTGTAATTTTGAGTCTTTTAATCTATATTATGTCTCATTTTATTTATTTGTATCAAACCTAATGGTTTTGATTCATCTTTTTCTAGTCATAGGATACCCTAGCCTATATTGCCTAGTTTTATCTCTATTTTAAGCCTTAGGACATTAAATCCACCTTGAGGATAGTAACACCACATGGCACTAGTGTCAAATTATGGATATAGTGTCCAACAAGCCCTTTCTCCTATGTATGAGTCCTAACCCCTTCATGATACTTCTCTTATGTTTTTTATCCATATTGTATGACTTGTTAGACAAAGGAATTATATAAAAGACAAAGTTCCTTCTATATAAAGAGCCTCACAAGGAATTTCACATCCAACACTTACTATTTTGGTACATAATTACATAAAATCAATTAATAGTACATCTTAATACTCTTCACATTACTCAGTATTCACACATAGACATTGAATTATTTATCAAAGAAGGGCCTAAATGAAAGTTATTTTGGCATACCATGCAAGTTGATGGTACACATTCCATAAGGGAGAACTACATGTGATTTGAGACCCCTAACATTAGGGTTAATGTAGGCAAAAACTAGGACAATAGGGGTTATACTCTACACAATTATAACATCCCACAACCTATTTTTTACTTTCCTTTTTTGCATTTGATACATTTATTGTTTCATATGTGCAATTATTCATTAAGGTGTTTGAAGAGATTCAATCAAAATAGTGACACAAGTGAGTACCTAAATAACATAAAACTACCTAAATGACCTCCATAAATTTCCATAGCTTCCTTAAAAGTTTAGAATATCTCTACAAGAAGGACATTGGTGCCAAAATTGGACACTAGCACCACATGGAGATAGTTTCCTAATATAGAAGATATTATTTGAGGCCAGATTCAAGAATGAGGTCCAAGCTTTGATTTTATCTATTTTGGAACATTGAAATAAAATTATACTTTGGATAAAACCTTAAGTTTTTTCATTTTAGATCAATATTAGAATTCTTGAGGTTGATATGGACCATAAATAGAGATTTCATAGAAAGAAATGGGTCCCTATTTTAATTCTAAAATGGAGTGTGTTGGGGTACAATAAATGGTGAATCAGTGGAGAAATACTTTAGAGTATTTGAGAACCTTGAATCTCATTAAATATATCATAAAAAAAAACCTCAATATTTACAATAAAATAATAAATAAACTAGTTATCAAAAAGAGGTTCTAACTTCCACATGCAACATACTAACCATTTTCATATTAAGGATATATGTGTGATTTTTTGGGATCTAGTTACCCTTTATTATGATATTTTAATATATATTTGGATGAACATTATAGATTTCATTTTTATTTCTTATTTTATAACAAAAATAATAAGGTAATCCTATGTATTTCTTTTTTTGCATCTATGCATCCATAGGCATGATAGAGATACATTTGATTCCACTTTAAGCATTACTCTACTGCAAACAAGGCATATAAAGCCCTAAAAAGGATTATTTGAATGAACTTTACTCCATAATTTTATATGAATTTAATTTTTTTATTATTATTATTTTTTTTTAACATAGATGGGAGAAGGGTTTGGAATAACCATTGGCTGGGTGTATGTATAATAAGACTTATTTTTCATCAATATGTCCTTGTTAGCATGCACCCATCTCAATGCTTATTCTCTATATCCAAGTTTTAGCATGTAATAGTTAAATTTATATTTTGTAAATTAAAATTATTTATAACATTTGCATTAATATATTAGATTGAATTACAAAGTCTTTTTGAACTTAATTAATCTAGGCAAAACCTATTTTAAATCATAATACATACCTTTATTCTAGAACCTCAAGTAATACAATAATAGATGTTAATGGATGACCATTATGTAATTATTGAGTCATCCCATTTATTTTGGTATGTCTTTGATAATTTTATTATAAGAAATCAATTCAAATTTTATATAGATTTAAGAAAAATCACCTTGAAAGCAATAAAACTAACTATAAAAGAAAATGCAAAAAATAGGAAACTACTTTAGGAAAATAGGAAAGATTAATCCTAAGAAAATAAGAAATATATGTAGAAATTAGAAAATATAATTTAATCTTATTTATATGTTTGAACTCATAGTTATTCATAAGTGTCTCTATTTCAATCAGCCATGAAATAATGTTTCAAAAACAACCCATTCATTGGAAAATAAAGATCATTACATTAGAGGTCTTTTAGGTGAAATGTATTGCTACCTAGGATTTTATATATTTGGTATGTCTCAATCCATAAAATATTAAAATTATCATGATTCCATTTATTTTCATGTTCTTTATCCTCTAAAATCACTAAGGCTAATATTTTGACAACCTTGATTTTAGACCTTTTGACAAACCACCTTTTGACAATGCCTTGGTGATTGCTAAAGTTATGCAGTGCTTCATTTCATGCATATTATATATAAATTATATTAAATATTATAAATTGGATTATTTTATCTTCTCCCATGTAATCTTACATGAATTTATATGTTGGTATTTTAAGAGTAATAGGAAAAACTAGCTACTATCCAATATACAAGTAGGAAAGGTGAATCCTTCAGTGCTTCCTTTTATCTTGTTTTATCTATCCATAGTGCATACTTCACTAGTAGGTGCCATTATATAGGTTTGTATCGTGTTGATTTATTTATGTAATCCATTATATTCTTGTTAGTGGACTCAAAAAATTTATTACCTTATGGATAATAGTTCAATGAAAAATTTAAATTCTAATCTAGCTATCATGGGACCATTCTATAAATTCAATTGATTAAAATTATAGACCATTGTCATAAACCAAAGAAATTGGAATACCAAATTAGTGAGTATTATTTCTTTCATAAATTTGATCACATCTTGGGCTCTATAATTCTTTTTATCCACATACTTTATACATTTGGTATAATATTCAATATATATTTGGACAAACTTATGTCATCCTAAATATTTTGGATTGACCATTGAAAAAATTTCAAGACCCCATTGAGCAAAGGGCCATCCCTCAATGATTGGATGTAAAGGCATGACATCATGTAGTAACCTTTTTCGAAATACCTAGCATTTATGGCATGCCCTAACATGATTATGAGCCTCCTTAAAAATTATAGTCAAATAATATCCCATCCTAAATATTTTGTGAGATATATCATTTCTAGAAGGATGACCACTACCTATCCTATGATGTAAGTTATCCAAGTTATATGTAACTTCTTATTTTGATAAACAACTCAAATAGACTCTATAATAATTATTTTGATACAAAAATACCCTTTTTATAATTTAGTGGGATTATTTGAGTTTAAAGGATTACCTTCATTCTCTATTCAACTCGAGGGGACACATACCTATGAATAAGTACTGGGCCATTTGGGCATACCAAACACCACTAACTACTTGCATTTCATTGATATTCTCAATATGAATACACATATTTGTCTTAGTCATGATTTAGATTATTATTTGGACATGAACCATATTTACTAGTTTGATTTCATGATTAAAATCTTGTAGTTTTACCATCCATTTACTTCTTATCTCTCCTAAATCATTCTAGTCAAGTGTGATCTTGACATCAAGATCTAGAATGATGGCATATGCCATGTTTTTAAATATGCAATGTTTGGTTTATTTATATATTTAATTAGTACATATATATTTTTATTTATTATTGAATATTTTAATTCAACATATTTCATATTAGTAATCATGAAGGAAATTGGGTGTTCATTATTATCTAGCTTTTGTGTGAGTACTAATGCTATAGTGTTTTCTGAAACAAACAAACATAGAAAGAAATCCTTGGTAAAGTATGAGATAATTAGAACTTGAGATCGAAAAATAATAGTCTTAATATCCTAAAATAATTTTTTTGCTTCATCTATCCATTATATTTTGTCACCTTACTTCAACATGGAATTCAATAACTTCACTATCTCTATAACCATAGAAATAAATTTCCTCACAAAATTTATCTTACCAAATAAAGACTTAAATTATTTAATTTTTTAGGAGGTGTTAACTTATAAATATATTGGATTCATTATGGGTCAATGTAAGTCATATATTTGGTAATTAAATGGCTTGATAGTTTCCGTTTAGTATCTCCAAAGAGCTTGTTCTTTAGATTCAAAATATTCCATATCTTATGCATCTATAAAATACCCTTCGTATATGATCTACACGATCAACTCTATTATTTCAAAACTTTTTGAGGTCATCCATGTAGATGATGATGCACTTTATAATAAATACTTGAATATTAAAGTTTGTATCCCATTATAAGGTTACTCTTATAGTAATTAGGCCAATAGAAATCCTTTTATATGCAAAAATGCCCCACTTGTTGGTAAAATTATTATTCATTTTATATTGTACTTATACTAGAAATTGATAATAGAATAATAATCCATTTAATAAGAACAAAATCTCACATCCACTACAATCTAGATTAGTTAATCTAAACAATGAAAAAATGTAGTTATCATACTTTGATGCTCTATTCAATTTCCTTAAATTCACACAGCGTGATTTCTCCATCTTCTTCCTGATAGGAACTAATTTATTAAAACAAGTAGAATGCTTGATTAGAAATATATATTAACATCCAATAGCTTCTAAACTTTTATATAAAAGAGGGGATCTATGATTAGATTCACTAGCATTTAGTGTTGCATGAAGGGCTTGTGTTCTAGATTTAAAGGGATAGTATGCATGATGGCTCTAGGATCAAATATTTTTAGGTCCTTATAGGTCCAATAAATCATGTCTTTGTATTTTATGATTAGATCCTTCAGTTATTGTTTCTCATTTTTAGTGTAAATTAGGGTAGTATTTACATCTCTCATGATGTTGGTTAGTTCCCAAGTTTTATTTTTAAAAATTACATTAAGTTACTTTAGACTATTTTTCCTTTAGGGCTTGTGGATCCATGTCAAAAGCTCACTATAATGATACCATTAACAAAGTTAAGTTATTCTATATAAATTTAAGATACCATCTTTTCCCATGTATTTTACATTCATAAGTTCAAAATCCTTTTCATCTATTATTTGAGACTCAAAGGATACAATATTATTCATAAACTGTATGATCTATTTATCATCATCAAATACAAGGAAGCTCTTAATGTTTTCTAGGATAGAAGGGCAAGGAAGAAACTCCATATAAAACTTATATATTTTAGTTTCCTAGAGTGGTGCTAGGTTGGTGACTAAAGATACTAATGAATCTATTTTTTTATTTTATTCTCTTGGAATAACTTTGATGTTGAATGATTCAAAGTATTCAATAAAACCCTAGTTTATATGTTTATATTTATTAAAATAAATAAAATTTCATTAATACTTATTTATAATCTAGTTGAAAACCATCTCTTAATCACAAAATAGATTCAAATACTTGACTTTATTTTTCAATGTAAACTATATACCTAGGATTAGTGCTTCATAATTATCTCAGTTGTTGGTGCAAGGGAATTAAAATTTATATGCAACTAGATATTACTTCCCATCTAAGTTGGTCAAAATTGTGAAAAAACTTAAACCTTTCTTATATATAACACCATTAAAATGGAGTGTCCATAACTATGGAAGACCTTAAAGTTTTTGTTCATGAGGTTTGTGCCTTGTGGTGAACATGTAAACACCTACATGTGATGATGCAAATTTAACCTTCTCTTTCTTGGCATTATATTATGCAATTAGGTACTTAATTTTTGGTTCTTTATCCACTTTAATCTTATTAGATACTCATTTCTAAGGTATCCACATCTGTGATAAGTCTATATCCATTCAATATCTTTGATCAATCATAGCTCAATAATAAGTAATAGGCTTCAGGAATATCAATGACTAGAATGTATATGTGTTATTATACACATGGATCTGAGGTAATCTAAGTATGTACATTTTTCAACTCCCTAATGCATGGTAAAAATAAATTATCTATTTGTATTACCACTCTTTTATATTTATCTAAGGTCAAACCTATTTTTTTACATATAGTTTTAGGCATCACATTGGCTAAGGCACCTGAGTCAACCAAAACATTATGAAAAATATTACCAAACATTATGATGATTAGTATAAAAGGTGGTACATCAGGCTTATCCTTGTAGACAACCACATTAGTATGAGTATATTTTAATTTGTTATTGGATGATCTCCTAGTTAAGGCCTTGAGCAAAAAATCTCTTTATTTAGTGATCTAAGATAAATTTTGAAGATTGATATTTTCCTTAATCTTATTCATATATTTGACTTTATTGTATCCACTTTTTATTTATAGCTCTGTACTTTGTTGTTGATCACTTCATTTTAGAGCCAACATATTATTGTTTGAATTAGGATATAGATGATTAGTAACACTATTACTTATAGACATTGAATTAATAATAGGTTGTCTATTACTCATGTTTTAATTGTTTTGATAGAAGTATTTAAAGGCATGAATTTAATCTATATAAACCTTAGGTTCATTCTCATCTTCAACTTGAAATGGAAATCATATGTATCAAAGGATAATGTTGTGATGTAAGAACCTAAAATAGTGGAAGGAGGTGGATTTGACTGATTTGAAAATCCTTCACACCTATCCATTTACTTCTAGAAGATCTCAAAGGTGGTGTAGAAATCAATGCAATCTAGTTCACCATGTTGAGCTATGTTATGGACTTGACACCAATTAAGTAGTGTTGATTCCATGATTTTTATCTTAGGTGCCTTATTAGGTGTTTTTTTGTATTATTACCATATGTGTTGAAAGGATTTATTTACCTTTGGTATGTAAAATTATGATTGGTACTCTATCCCAAAGTTCTTCACATTTACTTCTACATGCTCAAAAACTCATTAGTTAGATTATGTACCATTTGTTTGATAGAATCCAATTCTAATTTTGTAGAATTCAAAGAAATACCTTAAACAAAATTAGTATTCATTGGCATCAATGATTGGTTTTGGTTTTGTTGATTAAGTGTATACACATGATTGTTAATAAATCTAAGGTATTGGTTAGGTATAACATGGGCCAAAGGTAATTTTGTATACACTTAGTTCTAATTTTGGGCTACAACTTTTTGATTAGCATTCAAAATGGGGTCGAGGAATAGAAAATTAGGAACAATATTGTGGAGCAAAATCTTGTATTTAGGGATTCAACTACCTATAAATATTAACATCTTCAACATAAGCAAGTGGTAGTATAGTAATATTAGGAGATCTATAGAGAAAGATGATTATCACATAATCTAGGACATTATTATAGATTTCAAGGGTCAATACTTCATTGGTTTTATAGTCATTTTCAACTAATCTATACATCTTTTGTAATCTTGCATTAAAAGCTCTGATTAGATCATTAGGCTCTCTCATCATGATTAAAGTGTTGGTATATGAAACTTGGGCTAGTGACCTATCCAAACTATGCCAAAAAAAATTCTTAACATTGGTTTTAAGAAGTAATCAAAATTTATCGAATATTAAGGAATAAGTCATAAACAACATCTTACAAGGTAAAAGGGAAGAGTGTTCAAACCACATATTTTTAGGTTAAATTTAGTATCCTTAAAGTAACCTTAAATTCCTTTGTGTTATATAGTATTCATACATGTGGAGGGAGAAAAAGAAGGAAGATAATTTTATGGGTTTCTAAGAAAGTGATGTATGTATCTAAGGACAACAAAGGCATGACTAGTTAATAAAGTTAGGGCCATCGTACATGGAAGAATAGAAAATATTATGATTGGGGAGAAGGATTAGGAAAAATATCCTCTTAAGACACCTCTATCTGACCTAACTTTTCTATGGATTTGTAAGGGTGAGAATAACATGATATTATCTGAGGTGGACCTTGTAAGTATTTTGGGTATATCCAACACAACTTAAGTGATATTTTTAAATAAATAAAAGGACCTCCTTCTAATGTCAATTTATTTCCTATTGACATGGGTTTTATTTACAATAGATAACCTTATGAGGTATCTTCTAACACGTTTTAGTATCCATGAATGAAGATTCACTCCAAATCATGAGTTATAGGGTAATGGGTCTTGAAAATAACTTAGAGGTGGAATAACATTGAGAAGAATAGTTTCTTACATCAAATGGTTTAGATATGATGTGATTCTAGATTTACTTGATATGGATGGATGGATGGTGAATATAACCAAAGGTGGGAAATATCAAAATAAAACTAAACAAAAAAAATAAGGGTAGACAAAAAGGCTTGTGAATAAAAATGGATGAAACCATTCTAAACTAAATATTGAACTATGGGTTGGACAATTAGTCAATAAAATAATGATTTCTATGAGTTACTATTATCACAAAAAATAGTCAAACAACAATAAGATTTTAAATAAAAATATATAGCAAAATTGATTATATATAATCAAAGGTTGTTATGTTTTTAAGATTTTAGTTACATATCCTCAAAGGGAGATTATGATTACTAAACACAAATCATTAAAATTAGTTACTACAAAATATGAATAGCTATATCAGAGTAACATTTTTTACAAAACCCAAATACTAAAATACTTTAATGATTTAAATTACTCAATGAATCAAATATTTGGAGAAGAATATAACTTGTACATCAAGACAAATTTAGATAACAATTTATGGAATTACTTATTTAGCTTAATATCCAAAACTATCCTCCCATTAGAAATGGTATGATACAAGTATATGTATTTTGGGGAGGGGTTACCTCATCCTCCAAGTATATTCCAAATTTACATTGTATAATAATATATTGTTTGTCAAAAATCATGCATGATGTGCATTTATTCAAGGTATGCATATAAATACAATTCCTCACCCAAAACTAATTAAATATACTACATATATGCAAAAATAGATCTAAGACCATGAGTATTAACTTAATATAAAAACACATAAAAAATATGTATCTCTAATGATGTGTTGATGTGCCATTGATGGAAGAGGTAAATTGATACATACTAGATGTTGGAAATAAAGTATTTTTTGTAACCATTTTAGTTTCTTGGGGAATCAAAATGGGTCTTGATGAACTATACATTACTTCATATTCATGAAACTAAAAGCTTTGTGATGATGTGGTAATTTTTTTAAGAGGGAACTTATATTGATGTGGAAACAATTATATGTTGGAGATTTGTGAGTGATGTCATGGTGATGTCATGGAGGTGTCCTTATGAGTGTATAAAGTGATTTGATAGCCTAAGTGATAATGATAAAGTGTGCATTATGCTTGTCCTAATGTACTTAAAGGAGGCTTAGTTGGTCTTCAATTTTGTGGCATGATTAGAGATGTTCAAGGAGGATTATGGTGATTGGATCATATGAAATAGGTCCTTAAGATGTTATTTATGCTTTGAGATCTTATATTCATAAGTAAAATTCATCTAGTAGTCCATATTTTTCATCTAGATAGTTTAGGTCTAGTGGTAAAAAATCTCAATAGGTAGTTTGATCATGTCACCTTTGCCACATGTGGATGACTTAGGGGAGTTGGTCATATAGTTATGATCAAATTAGTCCCTGGTTATTATGCACTAGATCTAAAATCATGCATTGAAGTGTGGTCAAATATATGAGGGTGAAAAATTGGCTTCTTAGTTAGAATTCATTATTTTCCCCATACTTAGCCAAATTTGCGATGTAGCCAAAAAGAGTTGAGTAAGTAGTCTGATGATGGAATATATTGCATGTGTGGATGTTTCAAGAGAAGATGATCATATTTGTTTGTTTATTTTTATACATACTTTATTTATGCTAACTTATAGGTTAATTACCAAAACACGGGAAAAGATACGCATATGCAAAATTGGGCTCCCAAGTGGTTTGACTATGTTTTTCCATACTTAGCCAATTTTTCAATATGGTAAGAAAAGCAAAGTGAGAATTTTGATGGTGTTATATATTTCATGTGTGAAGGTGTCAAAATAAATTGATTATATGGGTTTGTTTATTTTTTATCATAGACCATTTTTGCTAATTTTTAGATCATTCACTAAAGTGAGGCAAAAATTATGCAAGATCAAAATTGGTCTTTCAAACAATTTTTCTCATAGTTGGCTCTATGATAGAAGATTTTGAGAAGAAATTTTAATGGAAATATATCTTACACATGTAAAGGCTTCAAGAATAGTGTGTCACATGGTTATATTCTCCAATGTGAAGATATCATTTGGTCCAAATTTGAGATCATGCATCAAAGTTTAGAGAAGTTATTAAAGTTCAAAAATGGCTACTCAAGCATATTTAAAGGGTCCCCATACTTAGTCACTTCTACACATGTTAAATTTTGAACAAGATCAATGGTGTGCATTGCTTTAAGAAGTCAGGAAGTAGTGATATGAGGATAGGTGCATAATGTTTAACAATTGAGGAAAGGTACAAGATAAGGATCCAATGATAAGTGGACATTCCTATAGAATGATTGAATGGTTAGAATTGATCATTAAAGATCTAGTTGATCCATAGATATTGATGTAGCACATTGAGTCAACATTTTGAAATTGCATGAGATGAGGCCAATGTTATTGAGGTTTAACATTTGAGCATTGGTTCCTATTCATTAAATATCAAACAAGATCAATGGTAAAATATTGATACAAAGTTGAGAGGACACAAGATGTGAGCAAATTTTTCAAAGTTTAACTGTGATCATTGTTATTCAAATATTTGAATTTAACATAGGGAAAACCCATAATTCTATATTTTATCCATATCCTTTGATAAAATTTGAATTTGTTGGTACTATAAAAATAAAATATGAATATGATTTCATGGTTCATCTAATGAAACTAATTTAAAGATCTAGAAGTGTGTGCAGAACAAGATATTAAGCTTGAAAGTTGATTGTGGTTTCATGCTTATTTTTTAAGTGACCTGAGATGAGTAATTGAGCTCATGTAGATGTTATTTCTATGTTTCATGGTGAATTTCCTATTTGGGAGTGTTTTACACTCCATGAGGATGATCTATGAGTATTTTGGAGGTGTGATCAATCTATATTGAGTATGAAAAATGCTTAATAAGTTGATTGTATGTTTGGTAATGGTGTTTTTATGTATAAGGTCTCTTTTTGAGTTGTTTGAGCATACACAAAGGTGATTTAAGATGAATATGAACATATGATGAGTTTGAAAGGGTTATAAAGACTAGACCCATGTATTTAATAGTGGTCGTGTGTTCTTATTTTGTTCGATAGTATTCTAAATGGGTGAATAGGTCTCCATGAGACCTATAAGAGCTACAATAGTGTTATTAGAAGGTGTAGCTACTTAAGTGTGACCCATATGGGATGCCTTAAAGTTAAAGGCATGTATTGTGGCTAAAAATTATTGTTATGGAATTGATAATTCATTATTTATCTATATATAGTGAAACTAAATGTGTTGGGTTCTAGACTTGGAATCAAGAGACTTGGGAGAGATTTGTGAGAGGTTGATGTGTGTGGTTTGTGGAGCAAAGGTAAGGTAGTGTGAATGTTGTTTGATTTAATATGGAGAATATTTTTTGATTATGTGTATGACCTATAGGTCATTTTTATTATGTTAGAATAGTGATATTGCAATATGAGGATATGCAAAGAGGTTTGAATGTGCATATGAAGATAGTTTGAATGAGGAAGGAGAGAGATTGTGGTATTTCTATGTGAGAGGCTTGTTTGAGCTAGAGATATATTTATGTAGTTGTTATATAATCAAGAGATCCATCATCAAGTGTTGAATACATTATTTCTAAGGTAGAAGTGTTCTTTTTAAGGAGGTTCTAAAGGACTTGATATTCCTTAAGGGTAGCTGCTTCTTTTGAAATAGGGTTTCACTAAATACTTTTGATCAAAAGGACTAGATCAAGGTTGTAGGTCAAAAGGACTTGACCAAAGGTTCTTGATCAGAAGGAATTGTTCAATCTCTTATTTTTTTATCATCTTATAATATATTAGTCCATGTGTTTATAGGATTAAGAGTGGTTTTTATTCCCCAAGAGGGTTTCCTATGTAGATCTTGTGTTGTGTATGTGATCTTGCATTATGTTCATTATTTACTTTTGTGAATGATCTACATCCTTCATGAATGACTGAATTGAATGCTTAAATATTTTCAAGGGTTTGTAAATTTAATTAGATTATTTACCACCACTAATTCACCACCATTGGTTTATACCTCTAGCAATTTGTATTAGAGTGATGTCCTTTGGTAAAATATTGATAGATTGAAGGTGATCCAAGGTACAATGGCTAGTTAAAATGTGCACGGTGGTTTATCTACTAATCAAGCACCAATGTTCAATAGATCCAATTATGCTTTTTGGAGTGCTAGGATGAAGACATACATAATGTCCTTAGTGTTTTATGTATGACAATTTTTTTTGGATGGTATGTTTCTCCTACTATTCCTCCATCTAGTGTTGTAGACAAGAAGCTATTTGAGAACAACTCTAAGGTAATGAATGCCATCAATTTCGGTCTTACAAAAACTAAGTTCAATAAAGTAATTCATTGCACATATACCAATGAAATATGGGATAAATTAAAGACTTTTTTTTAAAGGAAATTCAAAGGTTAAGCTTGCTAAGTAGAAAACTCAGAGAAGGAAATTTGAAAGTCTCAAGATGAAGGAAGAAGATACTATGGCATCCTTTTTATAGAGATTTGATGAGATTTTGAATATCATCAAAGGTCTTAGAGAGAATCTTAAAGAGACTAATGTTATTCAAAAGGTATTAAGGTATCTATCCATCAAGATTGATCTAAAAGTATCTGCTATAGAAGAGAGTCATGACCTTACTTAATTGAATATGGATTAATTGCATGGAAACCTTACTACCTATGAGATGAGGATGAATGATGATATAACACCAAAGAAAGAAGCAAATTTCAAGACTAATATGAATAAAAAGAAGAAGCTCCAAAGTAATAAACTCAAGGAGGATGACATTCTTGATATAGATGAGTATGGACTAATTAATTTGATTTTAAGAAAATTTAGAATAGGTTTAATCAAGTATAAAGGTAAACTACCCCTCAAATTCTTCAATTATTGTGAGATAAGACATTTTGCTAATAAGTGACCTCTTAAGTATAATAAGGATGATGATGATGAAGAGTATGATCAAAATCATGATGATGACAAGAGATATTCTAGGTCTAATAAAATAAATAAGGGATTTAGAAGGTTTGATAACAAAAAGTAATTAAAAGACAAAAAGGGTCTCTACACCAAATAATATTGTAACTCATTAGATGAGAGTGAAGATAATGACTCAAAATATGATCCTAACAATGATGGTTCTATGGAAGATGAAGCTCTATTCATGGTTGAGAAATAAATTTGTTCACAGGAAAAAGAGTCTACTTGGAGTGATTTAGATGATGATGAAGATGAGGTGGATTATGAGACTACATTGACTAATGCTCATGAAGAATTGAAGATTGAGAATAAGATCAATAAGAAATTTAAATCTAAATTCAAGGAATTTGAGGATAAATTCATTGTGTTTTTGGCAATAATGGATGTAGATGCGAAATATCATGAAGTTATGGTCAATCATCTCAGTTGTCAATTAGAAATTCTATCTACAAGCCTGGAATCTAAATAATATGAATGTGCAAGGTATGTAATTGAAAATGAGTAATTGAAATTTGAGTTAGAAAAGGTATCTAGTAAGGTAATGTTGTTTTTTATATTTGAAAAGGGATCAAGTGATCTAGATAACATTTTGAATGATCAAAATAATGCAAGTTATAAGACTGGTCTTGGATACAAAGAAGAACCAGAGACTACAACTCAAGACAAGATAAAGACTATTGTGAACAAGGATAAACAACCTTTGAATAAAAATAATCAAATAAGGAATGAACGTTCTAGTTTAATTAATAAAAAATAGATTAGACAACCAAATTCCATGAGGTATGTAAATTTAAATGGTTAATACTATACTTGTAATTAGTTTGGGCATATAGCTAGAGAATGTAGAAGACTTGTTAAGAATGAATTTTCTTAGAAATATGATAGGGGTCATCAGTAAAAATGTGTAAGCAAGGTTGAGTGTCTCAACTATAATGATGTGGGACACTTTGAAAAAAAATGTCCATTTAAGGTAAGGCAAGCTAAGTTTCCTTCAAGATATATTGAGTGGTACAATTTTTATGAACTAGGACATATTATAAGATATTATCTAAATATGGAAAAGTAGAATGAGCTTCTTGGAAAAGGTATGGTGTGATAAAATTTTGAAAAGAGAGGTCACATTGCTAGGTTATGCAATCAAAGGTTTATAAATTAGAATAGGTTTAATCAAGATCATAAAGTACAAGGAAGAAGGCATGTTAACACATGGAAGCCAAAGGTGAAAATTATGAGTCGTGATGAGACTACAAGTCCAAGTAATATGTTTGGTATGGTGGAGAATGCTTCAAAAGTTGAGGAGTGACAAGAGATCTCATTGAATATCATGTTGAGAATAAAGATACCAAGCTCAAGGAAAAGACCAAGATACTAGTTGAGTCTAGGCCTGAGGTATGTATGGATCCAAGTGAACATCTTATTGTTGCTGAACAAGTGCCTTGTGATAAGGATCCAAGCTAAAAGGAAGATTATTTATATGAAAAGGTATGCCATTAATCTATGGTGTTTCCATGTATTGATAATTTAATCATAGAAGAAAATGAGAATGTTGTAGTAGTTGAGGAATTTGTTTCTTTAAAGTAAATGAAGAAGAAGAATAAGAATTATAAGTATCAATTGAGCAAGGAAGAGGAAGAATATGAGGAGTTGTATTTATTTTAGAGAATTGAGGTATAGAGGGTGTCTCTATCTATGCTTCTTAGAGACTCCTTTTATTAGATAAGAAAGTGTTTTTGTGGTATTATTAAGATGGTCCTAGAAGGCTAGAGTTGTGCATTCTTAGTTAGAACAACTATGTCTAGATGGAAAATATGTTGAGGTAATGTCATGATGTTAATAATTGTATATGGAAGTAGCTATATAGTGTCAGATTGAAGGTTACTAGATGAAAAATAAGGTTTTATGATTTTTCAAGGTAATATTTTTACATATAAAGATCTATTGACCTTATCCTAGCATGTTTTAGGTGGTTTTGTTATATGAAGGTATGTTGAAATCAAATTGAATATTTTTATTTACTTTTGGGTTTCCTAGTTTTTGATTATGAGTATGCAGGTCCTAAAATGGGTTATAATAAGTCAAGGTTCCCATCGGTGTGGAAGATAAAATATTTTTCCAAAAGTGTGTAGTGGTTTTCTCCAAGTGTACAAGAAGTTCTAGAGGTGGACATTGACTGGAAGGTTTTGTGTTGACTTTGTTTGCTTTGAGATTCTAGGGTTTTAAGCTCTACCATAAAAATAGTTTTACTTGTAAATTGAGGTATGAGGGTTCTTAATATGATGAATGGGCCAAATGAGTTGTTAAATCAAGCTTCATAAAGATTTGAAGTTTTTTGGTTCTCAAGTTATTCATGTTTTTATTAATATGAAGGGTTAATTAGCTAGTAGGTTTGTGAAGTAAGTATGTTTTAAAAGATGATGTTGGATATGAAAAATTGTGTGATTAAGGGAGAATACGAGAGTGCTCAATATATGAATTTTTAGGTCCTGAAAATGTGTCTACTAAAAATTGTGGGCTCTACAAAATTCTAGGTAAGGCTATAAGAAGGATAGACAAGCCTAGTGAGAAGAAGAGTGCTTTTATTCAATTTATCTAAAATAAAAAGGTGTAACTTTCTAAAGGTGATTTATAAATCTGGTTTATAACATGTTTACTTATTGATGAATGGTATGATGCTATGTTGGTGGTCATGGAAGTGTCTTGAGAGAAAAGGTTGGTAAGCTTGTGTGGTGGTTCTTCATAGAGTGTGGATATCTGAAGATGCTCAAATGGTGAAATGGAAAATAAATATTAGGGGGAGTCCCTCTTAGGTGTTTTTTGGTACTTTCCATAAATTTTCAATGTTTTTTGTGTTCATTCTTCATTTATTATAGTGCTTGATTGAAAAGAGTATTGGAATGGAGTAAGAGGATGTTGACAAGGTAAGATGAAGTAGGCTCAAGGTAAGGGGGAGTTTGTATCATATTTATAAGATGTTCCTTTACTATTTTATATTATTTTAAGGTAATTAGTATTATTTTGTTCCCACTTTTTCATTATGTCAAAGGGGGAGAAAGTTCCTATTGTGGGAGTGCTTGAAGAGAGAGAATGTGAGTTGTATATTTCTATATATGATGTTTGTTGACATCAATGACAAAGGAGGAGATTATTGGAGAGTTTTTAGTGATGTCATGATGATTTCATGGAGGTGTTCTTATGAGTGGATAAATTTTTTTGATATCCTAAGTGACAATGATAAAGTGTGCAATGTGCTTGTCCTATTGTGCCTAAAGGAGGCTTGGTTGATCTTTAATTTTTTGGCATGATTAAAGATGTTCAGGGAGGAGTATGGTGATTGGATCATGTGAAAGAGGTCCCTAATATGTTATATATGATTTGATGGCTTGTATGCATAAGTTTAATTCATTTAGTAGTCCATTATTTTCATCTATATAGTTTGGGTCTAGTGGTAGAAAATCTCAGTATGTAATTTGATGACATCACCATTACCACGTGTGGATGAGTTAGGAGGAGTTGGTCATATGGTTATGATCACATTAGTCACAATTTATTATGTTCCAAATATCAAGTCATGAATTAAAGTAAAATTAAATATATGAAAGTACAAATTTGGCTTCTCAGTCAGAATTCATTATTTTCCCATAGCGAAATTTGAAATGTAGCTAGAAAGAGTCAAGTATTTGATGATGGAATATCTCACACGTGGAAATTTTTGGAGAAGGTGATCATATGGGTTTGTTTATTTTTATACCTAGTTTAATTATGATAACTTGAATGTCAATCACCAAATAATGGGAAAAGATATGCATATGCAAAATGGGGCTCCCAGGTAGTTTGACTAAGTTTTTCCATAGCATATTTTGTAATATCAAAAGAAGATCCGAGTGAGAATTTTGATGGTTTTATATATCACACTTGTGAAGTTGTCAAGAGAAATTTATCTTAAGGGTTTTTTTTAGTTTTTAGCATAGATGATTTATCCTAATTTTGAGATCATGTACTGAAGTGAGGCAAAAGTTTTGTAGGGTCAAAGTTGGTCTTCTAGTTAAATTTTAGCATAGTTGGCTCTGTGACATAAGATTTTTAGAAGGCATTTTAATGGTGATATACATCACACATTAAATTATTTAGGAATAGTGTGTGACATGGTTAGATTCTCCTATTTGAGGAGATAATCTAGTCTAAATTTGAGATGATGCATCAAAGCACAAAAAAGTTTATCAAAGTTCAAAAATGGTTACTCAGGAATATTGAAAGGGTCCCCATAGTCATTTCTACACATGTTAAAGTTTGATCAAGATTGACAGTGTACATTGCTCAAATAAATAAATAAATAGTGAGATGAGGATAGGTGAATTATGTTTAATGATTGAGCAAAGGTACCATCCAATGGAAATTAGATGTTCATATAGAATGCATGAGATGAGGTCAATATTTCAAGATTGCATGAGATGAGGTCAATGTGACTAAGGTTTAATGTCTGATCATTAAAACATATGTGTTAAAAATTGAACAAGATGAATGGTGTTAGATTTATCCAAATATGGGAGGACATGAGATGCAAACAAAGTTTCTAAAGTTTAATTGTGATCAATGTTATTCAAATATTTGAATTTAACATAGGTAAAAACTACAGATCTATATTTTGTCCATATCCTTTGACAAAATTCAATTTTTTTGGTCCTATAAAAATAAAATATGAAGAGGATTCTATGGTGAATCTAATGAATCTGATTTAAATATTTGGAATTATTTTCAAATAAATATATTAAGCTTTAGAGTTGACTATGGTTTCGTGCTTGTTCTAGAAGTGACCCAAAAAGAGTAATTTAGCTTATATAGATGTTATTTTGATGTTTCATGGTGAATTGGCTATTGGGGAGTGTTGTAGACTCAATGAGGATGCATTTTGAGTATTTTGGAGGTATGATCAATCTATCTTAAGTATTAATAATTCTTAAGAAGGTGATTGTATGTCCAGTAATGGTGTTCCTATGTATAAGGTCTTTATTTGAGTTGTTTGAGCATATGTAGATGTGAAATAAGATGAATTTTATCATATGAGGATGTCATAAGGGACATAAGGAGTGGACCCATGTATTTTATAGTGGTGTTATGTTCTTATTTTGTTTGATAGTATGCTAAATAGGTGAATAGGTCTCCATGAGACCTATAAGAGCTACAAAGGCCTTATTAAAAGGTGTAGTTGCTTAAGTGTGACCAATGTGAGATGTATTAAGGGTGAAGGAATGTATTGTGGCAAAAAAATTATTTGTATGGAATTGATAATTCATGATTTCTCTATATATAGAGAAACTTGAGGGAGATTTATGAGAGGCTTATATGTGTGGTATGTGGAACAAAGGATAGGTAGTGTGATTTTTGGTTGAGTTAATGTAGAGAATATTTTTTTGACTATATGTACAACATGTAGGTCATGTTACTTATGTTATAAAAGTGCTCTTTAAATTTGAGGATATGTGAAGAGCTTTGAATGTGCATATGATGATAATTTTAATGAAGAAGGAGAGAAATTGTGGCATGCCTATGTGAGAGGATTATTTGAATTAAGGAGAGAGTTTGAGTAGTTATTAGATAATAAAGAGGTCATTTATCAGGTGTTTAAGACATTAGTTCTAAGGTGAAATTGTTATTTTGAAGGAGAGTCTAAAGGAATTGATCTTCCTTAGGGGTAGTGACTTCTTTTGAAATAGGGTATCACTAAAGACCTTCGATCAGAAGGACTTGATCAAGGTTGTAGATTAGAAGGACTTGAACAAAGGTTCTTGATTAGAAGGACTTGATCAGTCTCTTATTTTTATCATCTTATAGGATAGTATTTTATGTGTTTTTGGTCTTGAGAGTGGGTTTTATTCCCCAATAGGGTTTCCCATGTATATCTTTTATTTTGTATGTGATCTTGCATTATGTTTATTATTCACTACTATGAATGATCTATATGCTTCATGAATGATTGAATTAAATGCATAAGTATTTCCAAGGGTTTGGAAATTGAATTAGATTGTTTGCCACTATTGATTTAAACCCCCCTCCCCTCTCAGTTGATTTTTACCTCTAGCATTATAGATTTGATGATGCACTAGTAGGCTAAAATGGAATGGATGTTGAGGTTTTATTATCAATTTTGGTGTTGGTTGAGTAATATATGTTGTATTGGTAGCCTCCTTAGTAGCCTTAAATTTTTAAAACAATGCATAAACAAACTCAAATTATTTATTAATAATATTAAAATTGAGTATACAAATTTTAAATATCTTAGTAAATTCATCCATCAACCTTGTGTGATCAAATTTATAGGCTCTAAATCCAAATATAAGTGTCTATGCATTTATTACCTTGTTCTCCACAAAATTTATTAGCTGCATAATATCATCATTAGTCTTATATACCATCCCTTCAGCTTATTTCTTAAATATTTCCATAGTAACTTTTATAAGATCTTAAAAATTAGGTATAATCATTGACTTCCCTATGGATGTTATTACACCTAAAACCCTCATATATTTTAATATTTATATGTCATGTTTTTATTTGTATTAAATTTGTGTCACCAAAAATTATATTTGTGTATGTTAATTAAAGGTATCATCTCTCTTTAGAATTACATAATTTTGATCTCATGATGCCTCCTAGGTAGTCATCTAGTTTATATGACTATATGCATTGTTATTTTTGAATTACACCAAGAATTTGAGCCTTTTTTTAAGTCATTTTAATTGGTCTCAAAATTTTATCACCTTCGTCCATTTAGGCTAGGATTCACCCCTATAAGTTATAATTGTATTCAAAATATTGTACATCCTAGTGGATACACTTTGGACATTATCCATAATTTCCCTCAAAGCTTGAATAATTTGGATCTATAGGAGGCTATTTTTATCTTAATTCTAACTTATAAAAATTTATTTCATTGATTCTCTAGTTGAGTCAATAGAAAATAATAATATTATGTATATTCAATGGGGTCTTTAGAATTTATCTTCTTCATTTTATCCAAGAGGAATATATTTTAAACTATTTATTCTATTGTGTTAATGTAAACTCCATTTCTCATCATCACCCTCTGAATTATAACACTCTACTTGTCAAAATTCATGGAGACTATGGGAAAACATGTTAGGAGTAGGCCTTGCCTATCTCCATTTCAATATTTTAATTCTTTGACCCATTAAGGCACAATGATTTGTCCTTGATCTTCATATTGGTTGTCATCTATAGAGGTATAAGGTGGAGTGATTATTTATAGTAACATTGAATCACTTATGTATATGAGTAATTGAATAGGAGGTTGAAAGACACTCTTCCATATTGAGACTCCTCTTTGATGTGTAGTTTCTACCACACATTTTCTCTTGCCTATGATTTATGTAATGACCATTATAGAGGATTGCATTGGTGCAAAATTTTATAGAGATGCCTCTAATATATTTTATGGTTATGGAGGGACTGGTGGCTATCAATTAACAAAAATATTACAAAAATACTAAATCTTTTAAACATAATCTCTTTTTGGTAGAGATTATCTAGGTTGTAGTGAAAAAATGGAATAATCAATAGGCCTAGTGTCCTCTTGTTATAGGGTTTTATATTTTTTATGATAATATAATGGATTGGATTGTATTGAAAATAATCTAATGGGGAACTATAAAAAATATATTCTATGGAAATATATTGATAATACTGGTATGCATAATTATATGTGAGGAAGTAAGATAAAATACTAAAGTATTGATGGATTAAATTTATTATTTAGTAATAATATATTGGTATTGTATATCAACTAGACTTTATCCTTCTACCAAACTTATGAATCTCATGTATTTTTCCCTTTCCAACTCTTCCTTTAATATAGCTTACCTTTATGTCATCTAATTCTGCATCTACTTCTTTCATACTTTTCAGATTTTCCTCTTCCTCATCTATGAGTTAATACACTAGTGAAACTATGTCTCCATGTTATTCACTTGGTTCCTAATTAATATTTTATTCTAAGATAAATACGCTTGATGATATTCTTTTTTACAATGTTGAGTTTAGAAAGAGGCCAGAGGAAGTCTAGGTTTCCCTTAGAGATTTATATTTTGGATAAATGAAAGATGGAGGAGAAGGTGAAACCAATGAGGGGTCCCTAGTAGTTATAATTAATAATATATCTTGTGAAGGGATTATTGGTTAATAAATGGTGGATGTAAGGTAAAATAGTATAGTAGGAAATATTTAGTAGGTTATCCCAACACTCATTGTAACTAGTGAAGGTAAAATAATTGGGATTTATTGAGGTTAAATAGAGGTAAATGGAAGGGATTAAAAATAAATATTGATAAACTTTGGAAGACTTAATTATGTGACTATATTAATTTGGGACAAAGGTGACCAAATTAATGTACCTATTTTTTCATATAGAGGAGGAAATATCCTCGTAATTATGGTTTTTGTGCCTAAGATGGTAGTATCTCTATGAGTGGGAATAAGATGAGGGATAGGAAGAACTTGGAGAATATACTTTTGATCTAAATTTTGGCCTCTGTTTGGTCTCTAATATCACCTTATTATAGATTAGTTTATTGTGGAGGTGAGGGAGTTGTATCCTGCTCATGGGTGTTTTGAGACTGTGGTTGAGGCCGTTGATGAATCTAAACCTTTATGGCCTTTTCCACTATTTATTTTGATCACTGTCTAATTATTTACATGTTATATTGGATTATTTTATCAATTATAGTTGGCACATTATTCTTATTCATGTGATTCCAAACCTCATAATCATATGAATAATGAAGGAGGATATCATCATGATCATATTCTCTATGACCATATTTGATAATAATCTTCTTATTATTTTGAAGGTGATTAAAATAAATATTTATTATTTCATGGGGTCCCAATCTCTATATTTGGCTAATTTTAGGTCATGATGGGCTACAAACTTTCCCACTAAATTGATATGTAACCTTGATTTAAAATAAATTTGTCCAATACTTAAGTGCTTTTTATGATAATAAGTTTGGTTCTTGGCATCAAGATCCTCATCCACATTTTTTTATATTTGATGTGCAATTTATTATTCAACTACCTTATTCGGGATGTGGCATGGAAAATATAGGGGAGGTGATCTAGTCCCTTCAATTTTAATAATAGCAAAATCTAGGTAATACCAAATACTCCCATTTTAGAGATGCTCTTTCTTATGTTTTAAAATAACATGGGCATCTAGTTTCCATTAATAGCTAGTTAGATATGATGTTAAATATCGTAATAAAATCTATTGATTTCATTCCTAAATTTATAAATATGCAATAAATAATGATCATCATAATTGTTTTTATCTAGGTAATCAATGGAGGGTGTTCATGATTCCTCATAAGATTTTAAACTATTCTTATAACTACATCTAATAAATAGCACACTTATAAAAATTTTAATCAACTGACCTTTGATCAAGATTGAACATTTCTTCATTTAATATGACATTGCTAACCTCATATAATGATTCAATCTTATCTGAGGTCAATTAAATATCTGACATGGGTACCTAATCTACTTGTATGTAGGTGGCACTATGTAAATTATATAACTTATTCATATGTACCATTGTTATCTAAATGCTTGGTCTAAACTTAGATATGGTATTAGAGAAAATTCATCCTTTTATACTTAATTTCTCACCCCTTTTGAACCATCATTTTAGTTTTCCTTCCACTATATCTTATTTCATGAAAACATTGGCTCAAACATAGTTATAAGAGATCTTAGGAATTTTAATGCTGAATCACATTTCAAATGCATCTTTATAAATAAAATTAACTACATTCTTATCAGTTGTAAGATTCAAACAATATCTAGTGTAGGTTCCATTAAAAGAATCATCAAGTAAGTCTATACAGGGTGTTACCTCATATTTTTTGTTGTATTATGTAATCCCATATTCTTAATTGGTAGAAATACATTGATATATTGTCTCTCCTCTTGGTATAAATGATTATGTGATGAATATGATACTATGAAATCCACTACATCCTAGATACACAAATAGTGTGTAAACTTGAAATTGATGGTACTCTTATCAAACATGGTGTCCATATACTCTGTGCTACTAGTAATAGAGTATGAATAAGGAGCCTAGTTATTACCTAGTTTTAGAGGATCCATTCTTTGTATTATGAAAATATTTAGGATCTCTCATATATTTATTTAAAATACTTGAAAATTAAATGAGTAAAAATAGGGATTTTGGTTACCTAAGATATCAAATTCACAATATGTAACATATAATTCAACATCAAAGTGATTTGATGTTTATTTAAATTTTGCATATATTTCCAAAATTTGAATCATGATTGTGTAGTTGATACAACATTAATGTAAATAATAAATTTTAATTTATTTATCATTTTGATTTAAAATTATTAGACAAATTTAGTGGGTTTATTTAACCCATGTCCTTTAGTTGTTCATTAGTTTCTATCTAATTGTCAATATTTACATTTATACCTTTTCGATGTTCTCATGATATTGTGACACTTGGAATGATGTCATTCACCCAAGGTATTTAACCTATTATGATATTTTGTTCCACTAGATATTAATAAAAAATATTTTAACAATTATCATGAACTTGGTTACTTGGATTTCTCTAAAATTTAAATTGTGTATCTCTTTTGAGAAGGCTATGCATGAACAATATGGTGCCATGTGCAGTGATCTTGGGGCCCTAGGGAAAATGTTGTATTTTACTTCTATACCTTCTCTTTAACAAGTCCAAATATTATGATATGATAACTTTTGGATGGGTTTCATAAATATATAGAAAATAAAAATCCAACTATGTACCTTTAAATGATGAGTTTTGGGTTGAAAATATCATGCCAAGTGGATGATACATTATTCCTGACTTATAAATGATGAGTTTTTTTTTTTTTAAATTATAAACTTGATAGTCCATTTTATCTTATGATGCTTCTAGATTCTAATATTGTGTCATATGTATAGGTCTCACAAACCTAGAGACTTATAACTTTGAAACTATATTTTCAACTGATAAGGCCCGAGTGAATAGGATTATGCCTCATTTTATGATCTCAGTTTCTCCACTACTCGATAAACTTAAATATATTATAATTGATTTGATATTTATTGTTCTAGGTCAATGACAATATTCCACATGGCATGATATTTATAATCTAATAATCTTTTAAATGTTGATTTTGTATTTTCTTCCTACATACTCTTAATGACCAAGATGTTACCACATGGCCTAGTCTTCAGGCTTATGGACTTAGAAGAATTCAATTTTTCAAAAATATTACAAGTGTCCTAAATGAATGAGATATTGAAATATGGGATACCTGCAATGACTAAATTACTTGGAAGACTTATAATATAGTTTGAATGTTGTGAGTTAAAAATGGAAGAAATTGTTACATGCAGATGGATATTAGGAATCCAGATGCTTGGGGAAACTTATAAATTTCATGAATATTGAAGTTAGATATGAGTACACAAGATACAGATGGATGTATTAAACTATATAAATTGATGAAAAATTGAATCTTGGGAATGGAATGATGCACATACATTATTAAATTTGCTAACATGTTTTCATTAGTCATGTTAGTTAATTAAATCAAAATCAAATACTGAATATGCATTCAAAATAGATAAATGAATAAAAGGTGGTAAATAATTCATGAATGATATCCAAGCTTTGAATTTATCCCTTTTGGAACTTTAAAATAAAATTATAATTTGATAGCAATCTTAGGTTTATGTATATAAGATCAATATTAGAATTCCTAAGGTATATATGGACCATGAATAGAGATTTATTAGAAATAATGGGTCCCTATTTAAATTATGAATATGGGGTGTGTTGGGGTATAATTTTAGGAAGTATTTTTTAAGGAATATTAATTCCATCATGTCCTAAAGAGTGAGTCAAATGTGGATAAATATCTAAATTTATCTCAGTTATTCTTAATATGTAGATAAGACTATAGCCGTATTCAACTTTTGTTTCTCTTTCCTAGTGTTACCATTTACTACACACCTATCACCATTTATTCATTCATATTTATGACTGTAGAAGGAGCTTATTAAGTTCCCATTAGTTTTTTGTCATGCATTTTTATATAAATCCATCATGTAAAATTTCATTTTATATACCTCTAAATATTCGTCACCTACATCAAATATGGAAATTTATATTAATGCATCTAACACAAATTTTGTTCTAGACTCTCCATTAATGTCTCTATTTTTGCACGAAATAACTATAACTAAAGTAATAAACATAATTAGAGTGAGTCCAATTTGTATCAATAATATTCCACATTTTCCACTTAATCGAAAAAAAATTACTATTTTATATCACCATCAACTTTTCTATATGATGAATTGGGTACATTTGCATTCATTTTTTTATGTTTTTTTAGAATTATAGGGTCTTTTGATAAAAATTTTGGAATGATTGTTATTAACTGAAACAAAAAAAAATAGATATATAAATTTGGATTGTCACTGCTACAATGGATTTCACATTTTGAACTCAAACCTCTTTTGGGAATTCTTTTAATTTGGAATCCATGTGAGAACCATATATACTAGCTAATTTGTATGATATATTCTTTTGATAGGGATCACCCTTTGAAATAAGGGTTGAATACTCTATCTATATGAAAACTAAAGGTATTGACATCAAATCCTTTAAATTATACCATATCTCCTTCAAGTAAATCTACAATTGTTCCCTATACAACATATGTGCTTTCACTTGAGTCAAATGGATGAATTTGATGCTAACAACTAAAAATTTCAAATTATGTTCACCACCATGTAAAACAAATGAAACATACAACTAATCACTCAATTTAACCATTAGTTTTCATCGTGTTTGGTATAAAACTAAATTTTTAAATCGCTAATCTATTAATTTATTTAATTTTATTAATTTTGGTAATTCATATCAATAATTTTTCACATTTGTTACTATTACACTAGTATTCAAGGTTTGAAATATATATTAATTATATTATATTATATTCTAGCACATGATTTATAAACCTTATTTCTATTTCATGAAATTTGTAAGAGCATTTATGCTTTAGAACCACACTTTTTGAAATAAAATCAATTTTATATTTATGCCTCATATTGATGGTTATTTCAATTTCATCATTGCAATCTCTATCTCTTTTGATTATAATACTATCATCCTCCAAGTCACTATATATGTGATCACTATGTATTGGTGAAATTTGTGAGTCAATTTGATTTGATTATTCCCTATCCTTCTAGGAAATGTAGTATCCTTTACTCTCTAATATTACCAATGTAATAAATTCATCAATTGAAAAGGTAAATTTTAATTTTCCATAAATTACCATGTTAACACTACAACAATATATCCTCTTCCTACGTATCTACAATGTGTTTTCATATTTTTTAAATACACCCTACCCTCTATAGAGATGATTACAAGGTAAGTTAGTCAAACATGAGTCCATAAACCATGAAACATGCATAAATAACTAACTAACCAAGCCTATCTATTCCTATGGGAATTACAAAGGATAACAAGGAACAAATGAAAGAAAGTAATCACCATATTACCTTCCCAAATGGATTCACCATACCTATGTGGCTCAAAAACATGTTCTCCCTTTATCAAGTATCTTTTTCTTTGTCAACAATGATGGTAAGCTCCTCTAATGCCTCAAGAACACTACATAAAACTTAGGCTCTTGATTGTGAATCACTAAACTAGCCTATCAATGAAGCTTTGTAGAAATAATTTAGCATTATAACTTTTAAATGTTAAGGATTTGAAGATATTTGAGCATAATAAAATTGAAAAAAAATAGATTATAAATGATGTCCATGGCCTCTCTATTTATATATTTTTGAGATTAGTCAGGATCAACCTATCTCATCCATCTTGAGATGAAGATGTGTAGTTAAGGATAATCCTAATATTTGGAATTAAATCCATAATTATCCTCAAGATGACCTTGGAAGAAGGGGATTTGAAGAGGCATTAACTAGGCATGGGTGACCCATAATCTTGATATTTTATGCACTTATGGCTTGATTGATGCCACCTCATAAATGATATCACTAGGTGATGTAGATAATAAGAATCAAATTTCAAAAATAAATATTCACAAAATATCATGGAAAATCAACTTAAGATATTGATTTGGATTAATTATCCTTAAACAAGGATAAACAACATTTGTGTAATTACTTGAAAATTGACCCTCAAATAATCAAAATGGTCAGAAAGTCATATTACTGGGTCATAATTTGACTTAGGAAGAATTAGAAGGTGATGCTAGATGCATTAGAACCGTATTCAATTTAGGATATTTTTAATAGCAAATAACAAAAGTACATGATGTGTACTAATGAATTTGAAGAAAAGAATGATCTAGAGCACTAAATGGTGAAATGGTCATTTTGACTCAAAATGATCTGATCAAAGTTAGCTGGCCCATAAAATGCATTTCCCTATTTAGTGATACTTTGACCTAAATTGGCACTTGTAAATAAAAATTTTGAACCATTTAGTGCATTTTATGGATTTTGACCTTAAATGTGCATTTGAGTGTAATTTGAGTAAGATTGATAATTTCAACACAAATGGTGTTAATAATTGGATGTCTACATTTTACCCCTATTTGAGAAGGCATAGTGAGACATTTAGCTGAAGCAATGTCTTTTCAAAGAAATGATTTGTCAAGAAGAAATTATAATAGACCCATGATGCCCCCTCGAGAGGACATACTAGGATGAAAGAGAAGGATGAACTCTTGAAAAGAGAAAAAAAGTGAGAGATTAACCTAGGGAATAAATCATATCCAAATGAGATAATGATTGCACATGTGATTACCATCAATGATCAACATATAATTAGAGGTATAATATGCCCTAGAGATGGGGGGAATGGGAAAGATACAATCCATAAATGTAAGGGACACACTTTAAATTTACCTAATTTGAGAGTATAAACTATGGACTTACAACATTGATCAATCTTGAGACAAGTTACACACTAAAATATTTCCATCATGGGATTTAATGTGGAGAGCTTGGAATTATAAGAAAAGGGAGAATGTTCTACTTCAAGAAGGGAAGCACCACTAGATCAGGGTCTCTAAGGAGAAGATAATAAGAAGTGTCTTAGTAGAGAAAATGTGATTGTGATCGAATATTTGTGCCCCAATAGGGTGAATCTTGATCATTGATAAAGAATAAGTAATGATTTTTCCCCTATAGAGATGATTTGATCCAGATGTTGTTCAGATGTTGTGACTCAGAATGGGAAATTGGCAAGCAAAATAACTCAAAGATATAACCAAAAGGATAGGTTAAAGTGAGTGGGTGAAAACATACATGTGATGGTGTAATGGTTTAGAAATCCAAAAACCAAGCATATGAGAATGCACAAAGTGATAAAAGAGATGAAAATAAGAATGGATATAGTTGAGCTGACCTCAAAAGAAATGGAGCATTGCTTACATAGCTCCATGGACTCATGTTCCATCATGAACTTTAGGCCAATGTAGTTCACCCAAGTTTGGGAGAGAATGGAATGAGGAGTGATGAAAAATGAGTAGGAATTGATTAGACTCACAATGTATGCAAACAGATGCACATCTAAGAATAAACTTGAGTACTAAAATGCACACTACCTAGAAGCCTAATTCTACATCATGAACCTAGGTTTTGCAAAGTGTTCTTGAGAATCTTTCATCAAAGTTGATGTTGACATTAAGACCTTGAGCCCTGAGCACAAAGTGCTTGTTATGGCAAAAGAAATTAGGCATCATATATATGAAAAAATTAGAATGACATAATATTCTAATTGTTCTGAGCTAGTTCAAATGTGAATACCTATAACTAAGGATAATGTTAAAATAATGACCAAAACCTGATTTACAGTGATTTACATTTAAATAAAAAAAGAAAAAATAAAGAAAAAGATAAACATAAATGAACCTAACTTGAAATCAAAATATGATCTATCAAGACTTAATAAGGAATGAAAATGTTTAAAAACAAAAGGCAAGAACATCTAAATGGCATGAGACCAAGATATTAATAATCAAGATCCATGTGGACCATCAAGGCATTCTTGAACACAAAAGAAAAAAGAAAAATCAAATAGAAAAAACAAGACACCAACAACAATCAAATAAACAAAATGGTCCAATAATAATGTAATAACATAGTATCAAGATATAAACAATCAATATCTATGTGAATCATTAAGATGTTTTGAAACATAAAAGTGATAAGAAAAAAAAATCAAACAGAAAAACAAGACAAAGAAACACAAGACCAAGAAATAAAAAGAGAAAAAGAGAGGAGAAGAAATAAAATAAGAGGAGAAGAAATCACAAAAAACACCAAAAAAACATAAAAAAACACCAAGAAGACTCAAATAAACACACACAAACAAAAACCAAGTTAGTGTGGTTTAAAGACAAATGTTCATGCATGTGTAGTAGTGGCATTAATTTCCAACACATCTTTACAAAAAACAATGACAAAAGAAATGGGGGAAGAGAAGAAAAGGAAGGGGTTGGCCAAGATGACTCTAGATGTATAAGACAAGTGAATCATTCCTATATAGTTCCATGGATGTATGTTCCAACATGAACTTCAGGCCAAATGTAGTTCTCCTAGGAAATGGGATAGAAGGAAAATGAAAATTAGATCAACATGATTAATTTTAAAGAAGAAATCAAAGATACAAAAAATAAATGAGAATGGTTTGGTAAACAAGAGGCTGATGAGATGAGAAATAATGATCTTAAAAAATGGCAAGTGTGTGGGATAAGATTAAATGAACTAATGTTTCTATGCTTGCAAAATGACAAGAGCATTCTTTCTTAATATTTTCTCACAAAATAGCACGAGCATTCAAACTTAACATTTGCTTATAAAATAGTGAGATAATTCAAACTTAATAGTTTCTCACAAAATGGTGAGAGCATTCAAACATAACAGTTGTTCACAAAATGATGAGAGCATTCAAACTTAATAGTTGCTCATAAAATGATGATAGCATTCAAACTTAACATTTTCTCATAAAATGGCAAGAGCGTGGGATGGTGGAATGAGAATATAAAAATTTATATAAGCATGATACAATGTTTTTGTTCTTTTATGTATCATGTTATGATGTTTTAGGTATTTTCAAAGTATTTCTACTATTTTTGGTATTTTTGAGATAAAATATGCACAAGGTGGGACCATCTAGTCAAGGAGATACATGTCTTGAGAGTAGAGGTTCCAATAAAATAGCTAAGCTAGCTACAATGGCCATACTCATAAATCGGTGAGAGTGAGGTTATTGATAAAATAAGAAAGCAACAAATACTTAAATTGAGAAGATGTGACTGTTCACCTATCAGAAGTTGTATAAGATTGTCTTGGCTAAACCACTTTATAGAACCACTATTGAAGATGTTCATAATGCTTATGAGACATAATATAGATCATGATTGGTCAAGGGACAAAAAAATTTCAAACTTATAACATGTCCTAGACATAATAAAGAATATGCATCTTTGAAGAGAGAAATATAGAATGGGATTAAGAATGTGTTCAAAGTGCCAAGAGTTCAAAGTCTTTACCATCAGGATTCATGAAAAGTGGACTAGGGTAACATAGAATATGGTCAAGGTAATATAAAAGGATGGGATAAAATTATGACAACACAAGTTACCCCCAAGTCAGGGGTCTTATAGACAATGGTTCAAAAATGTTCATGCATATAACCTCTTAAGGTGTATGATTTTTATGGGCTCTAAAAGTTCTTCACCATTAGGTTTAGCCAATCGATATGCTCCTGATCCATAGTTTGTTGTGACAATGTATGGTCCTAACTAATTAGGTTGAAACTTTCCTTTCTTTTTGGGTTCAACATTCATGTTCTTATGGTTCTATTTCAAAACTAAGTCACCAATCTCAAATTCTCAAGGGAGAATGTCTTTGTTTTAGCTTCTTTATAATCTATTCTAATGGGCCTATAAGTTTTCTAGCATAGCCAAATGCTTACCATCAAGAGGTTCTAGTTCTTGCAACCATTAGGATCTATAGTCTTCATCATCTTCAATGTGCTCTAGTGATATTCTTAATGATGGGATCTCAATATCAATTAGGGTGAGAGCTTCAGTGCCAAAAACAAGGGAGTACGGAGTAGCTCCAATTAGGGTGTGATGATTGGTTCTACCAAGTAACTGATGTCAATATTTCTACTAACATCAGTTAATGTTTAAAAACCAAGGCAACCAAAAATGGAAAAATGAAGTTAGAAAACTAACTTTGAAGAGTTTTATAAGCTTAAATAAGTTATTTAAGGTTGTAGAAAGATCTCCTTTAGGTGTAGGATGTGTCTTGTCCCACCGAGCATGCCAAGATGTAGAGAGGATTATAAAGAAAGTTAGTCAAGCATTAGTCCATAAAGCATGAAACATGCATAAAGAACTACTAACAAATCCTATCTATTCCTATGATAATTAAAAAGGATAGCAAGGAACAAATGAAAGAAAGCAATCACCATATTACCTTCCAAAATGGATTCACCATACCTATGTGGCTCAAAAACATTTTCTCCCTTGATCAAGTATCCTTTTCTTTGTTGACAATGGTGGTAAGCTCCTCCAATGCCTCAAGAACACTCCATAAAACTTAGGCTCTTGATTATAAATCAGTAAACTAGCCTATCATTGAAATTTTTTAGAAATAGTTTAGAATTATAACTTTGAAATGTTCAAGCTTTGAAGATATTTTAGCATAATAAACTTGCATCAAAATAGCTTATAAATTATGTCTATGGCCTCTCTATTTATATATTTTTAATATTGGTCAGGATCAACCTAAACCATCCATCTTGAGATGAAGATGTGTGGTTGAAGATAATATTAATATTTGGAATTAAATCCATAATTATCTTCAAGATAACCTTGGAATAAGGGTTGCTAAAGAGGCATGGGAGGCATTAACTAGGCATGGGTGACCCATAATCCTTATATTTT
Source organism: Torreya grandis (assembly GCA_037957365.1). NCBI lineage: Eukaryota > Viridiplantae > Streptophyta > Pinopsida > Cupressales > Taxaceae > Torreya > Torreya grandis. The sequence continues at coordinate 59,437 of JARHVA010006645.1, read as the reverse complement.
ATGAACTTATGGCTTGATGGATGCCACCCCATAGATGATGTCACTAAGTGATGCAGATAATAAGAATCAATTTTCAAAAAGAAATATTCAAAAACTCTCATGGAAAATCCATTTAAGATCTTGATTTAGATTAATTAGCCTTAAACAAGGTTAATCAACAATTGTGCAATTATTTGAAAATTGACCCTCAACTAATCAAAATGGTCAAAAAGTCATATTACTAGGTCATAATTTGACTCAAGAAGAATTAGAAGGTGATGTTAGATGCATTGGAACTATATTCCCATTTTAGATGTTGCCAACAACAAATAACAAAGGTACATGACATGTATCAATGAGTTAGAAGAAAAGAGTGATCTAGAGCACTAAATGGTGAAATGGTCATTTTGACTCAAAATGATCTAATCAAAGTTAGCCACTGGCCAATGTTCTCCATAAATCAAAATTAACCACTAAATATAGGGGAGCAGGAATTTTTTTAGAAACTATTTAATTTATTATTATTACTTATGAAGGCACGGTTTTTTATCTAGCCAATGCAATCCTTTGACAACACATATCACTTTAATAATTATAAATTTTAGAAGCCTAAAATTAAATAATATTATTTTACATGTTCTAATAGAATATTCCATTTATATCAATATAATAATTACATTAATTTAATTTTTAAATAAATTTAAAGTCTTATTTTATATTTTTTTTGGTAGAGCTTTGATAAAATTAAAAACGAAAAATATTATTGAATGTTAATCAATTCATTTAGAGAGATTTATTTATCTCAGAATTTACATATTTATACTTTGTTATTTATCTAAAAATAAGCAAATAAGCATAGTCTACATTCCCTCAAATGTCTCCTAAGATTTATCTTATTGCCAAAGACTCTCTCACAATCCTATCTTCTAGTGAGTTTTTATAGCTCATGTATAATTCACATTATTATCCCATAATTACATATATGTAGCTACCCACACAAACATATAATGTGAACATTAAACTAGGATATTCCTAATAGTCTCCCCCTTAGTGAAAACATGGAAGAAAAAATATCACTTGGAAATAGTAGTGTGTTGCCTCTGTTTGCTCATGATAATTATATACATGCATTGTCACACAAATCACCAAAAATATATTCTCACAAGTGGATTTCATGTATGGATAAAACAACCATCTAAGTAGGAACATGGACCCATACTTTTGTTCATCCCATCCAAACATGTAAAATGATGATTTTTCAAAGGATTTAACCATCAACCCAAAAATCCAAAAGGTTTTATAGGACAACCAATAACTTATAATTATGTTTTTACAAAGCCTCGAGATAAAAATATACAAATATTTTTTTATAAAGGTACCAACCAACAACATGTAAATATGGTTTTACAGGAAAAGCAAAAACATAAAAAAAAGTATCATGATGCTAAAATACTTTATGATTAATTAGTCTACTAAATTTTGATATAAAGGCATTACATTTGGAATTTTTCACTAGTTATATCACATAAAATAGGAAAACAACAAAAAATACAAAACATGAGGATTAATTCATCATCATCTCTTACATAGATTTTTATGTGATTTTTGCCATAAAAACTTTCATAGCATGGATAATATCCACTACCACTAGTGATCATCATTGGCATAGTCATTCCTATGAAATTTATTTACCATTAATCTAATTGTATGGTTGTATTGATAGAGACTAATAAGAGTTTGTTAAAATTCCTCCAACCTCCATTGCCTCCAACCTCTTCTAGGTTGTTACTTAATAAGAAAATTTTGATTTAAATCTCAAATTCATGTCAAATGATAACCCCCACCACAAAAAAAATGGACTTCATGTACAAGTGATAATACATCAAGTTGTTTTAAAAAAATAATATACTACAAAACTACTTGATTTTTTATGAAAAAAATGACATGTTTTTATATGC
>JARHVA010006645.1:0-47500 GCA_037957365.1 Torreya grandis | reverse complement strand
TTTTTATGGGATAAAAATATTTATCATGAGAGTATATTTCCTTATTTCAACATATATTATATAAGAAATCCCATACCTATACTATCAGAGGTCCTCAACTCTTTCACTTCAATAGTGATAGTGAAGGATGAAAATTTATTGGTTAGAAACTATGGGGTTTATTTTCACTTTCCTTCTTTCTCATGAGGAGAATGTATTGGTATGCATTCCTATGTTTATACCATTCTCAAATTTTATTATATTTTATATTATATGCATATAACATTTTAAGTGGTATACATGGGGGATGATTCATTCTTCAGTCACTGGTCTTAAAGGTTACCTCACTAATTTAAATTGAGGTTCTTTGATCCTTGTCAGTTGGTTTCAAATGGTGATCTACCTAAGCATATATAATTTATGGTGTTTTAGTCATGAGCCTCAAGTTTTTTTGTGGATGGTTTTTATAGTGGACTTGATTGATGGGTGGTGGTGGTAGCGAATTTGGTGGTGGTTAATATGGTGCTAGATATTTAGACTCAAAGATTAGGTTGTATTTGGATTTGGTCAATTTAAAAATTATCTTCCCTATTTGTTTGTGGGCACTATTGTTATGGATTATGATTTGGTTGATATTGAAAATTATAATTTAAATAGTATGTTGGGGTCTTTTCCACATTTATTTTTTGGTCTGTTTATAGCTTATTTTATATATAATCTTAGTATTTATGTATGTGTTTCTATATTATTATTTTTTATTTTGTGGTTCTATTATTCATTATATAATATTGGTCTTATATTATTGATTTTTTTATCATGGTTTTTCTAATAATTTGAGTTCCCTCTCAGGTTAAATTTAAGGCTAAATAGTTGGTTTGGTTATGCATCATGTTCGATCTTTATGTTCCCCTCTATTTTTTATATATCTACTTTATGCAAGGGCATGGGACCATCAACACTTATTATTATTTTATGTATTTATGTACGTGTGTGTGTGTGTGTGTGTGTGTGTGTGTGTGTGTGTGTGTGTGTGTGTGTGTGTGTGTGTGTGTGTGTGTGTGTGTGTGTGTGTGTGTGTGTGTGTGTGTGTGTGTGTGTGTGTGTGTGTGTGATTGTATTTTTAGTGACTAATAAGAGGTTGATAAAATTCCTCCAACCTCCATCCCCTTGTAAGTTGTTACTTACTAAGAAAATTTTGATTTAAATCTCAATTTCATGCCAAATGATAATCCCCATCTAAAAACAAAATGGACATCACATACAAGTGATAATGCATCAAGTTATTTTTTTCTTTAAAATACATAATATACTATAAAACCACTTTAATTTTTATGGAAAAAAATGATATATTTTTATATGGACTAACCATGATGAAAAACTACATATATAAGGCTTATATTACTAATGTGAATGATTAACATAACTATGAGTACTTAAATTTTAGTACCTAGAAACAAAAAACAATTGAATATTAGTTTCACTTAACTAATATAAAAGATAACATACTAAGGATTTGAAATACTCACCTAAATAAAATATTAACAAATTATTTGACAAAACCACACGAAATAAGCTATTGATAATTTAGATTCTAAATAAATTAAACTTATAAATAGCAAAAACAAGTAAGCCACATATGACTACAATAGATTATAAGAGACCATTTGACAATTTGTATATGAATTGACAAAGAAAATAAACTCATGCATGGATATTAATAAATAGTGTTTGGTGTAAGTTTCACAATTAAGGAGATGCCAACTAATTTACACTTAGATCAAGTTTGAAATGTGTAAGAATCTATAACCTATTCCTAAGGGTTGAATTTGATGCCACATATGAAAACTTTTAATCTTACATAACTACAATTAGGAATGGAATAAACTTAAAACGATGATGTAGAATGAGCATGATTGAATGGAAATGAAGGAGTGTTAACTAGACTCATGATATACATCATAAATTAAATTCATGTTATTTTGCTTGTTAGTTCTAAACATTGTTAACCTGGTGTAGATCATATCAAACCACAAATTATTCTACCATATAGGTAAATGTCTACTAGAATGAATATTAATTGAGGACCAAGCCATCACAGTTAAGTATCAATACAATTACAATGGAGTATGAGTTAAACAATCCTTAACACAAAAATGCAATATGTTATGATTAGATTGAGATTATTATGAATAAAAAATTATAAAAATTGTGATCAAGTGAATATGATTTATATGGCCCTATACACTTATATGAAACCATAAAAAATACTAATACCATATACACACCTTAAAATATCCTTATTATATGTAAAAATAGACCACAAAAGGTGTGTGTGTGTGTGTGTGTGTGTGTGTGTGTGTGTGTGTGTGTATATATATATATATATATATATATATAAACTAATTTGTCAAATATCAATTTCCATAAATTCAGGAAATGAGAATGTCTTCCCCTTATAACATTCACACACTCATTTTTCACAATAATGCTCAAGGATGCACACCCTAATACCAAATATTATTTTTGGTAGAGATTTGAAAATAATTAATAATAAAAACTCTTCTTCAATATAATTCAAATCATTTAGAGAGATTTATTTATCTCAGGAGTTACATACTTATACTCTCTTAGTTATCAAATAATAAGGATGTATAAGCATAATTTGCAATACCTCAAATCTCTTTGAATATTTATGTTATCCCTAAAAACTCTCCCACAAAAGTATAATATAGTGTGTTTTTATATCTCATGTAATACTCACATAATTACATATATTTAAATACTGATATGAACATAAAATATGAGAATTAAGTTATGATATCCCTAAAATTACAATCATCAACAATTTTTAAAAAAATTAAATGTCACATAGTTTATTATGCATAAAAAATTTAAATATACATATCAATTCACAAATTACTTCATGCACATAACCTTGCATTAATCCACATGCCATGTTATTTTATAAGTTCATAGATTAAATTTAACAAAGTAGACATTTAATGGTATTATTCATATTCATCAAATTCTATTTCAAATATAAACAATTATATAAATTTAAATTTACCTTTGCTTTCATTCTTCATAATCATAATTTTATTATTATAATTAAAATACTTAACATATTTTGGGAAACAAATGATACACAATAAAAAATTTATTTGAATAATTATTATTCATAAAGTTAGCTCTTAAATACCTAAAATAAAATCATCATCTAATTAAATTTTTGATAGAACCATTAAATTATTTTAATGATTAAATTATTTACATGTGTGTGTAATTTCATTTAATGATGGGTGTTGATATGTGCACAAAATTGGAATTATACCAATATAGGGGATGATTGTGTGGTGTGCTCTCTTATTCAAGCCTAGAAGTTTGTCAATATTTTACTTTTGGTATAATTGTCTCTTTATTTCAATATTTTTGAATTGTATCTTGGCTAAGAATGGACAAGGTGTTTGATCTAAATTTGGATCTTGTTTTTATGGATCCTTTCCTTTGTGTTAAATCATTCACTAGGGAGGGGTTTCTAGGGTGAAGTGACTAAGCATAGTTGAAGATAATATTTTGGATAATTTTTTTATTTTATCCTAAATAAAATTGAGGATAATTTAGGTGAAACCTTCATTCAATATCTACCTTGATGCAAGATAAGTTTGTTGGTAGTTTTTATTTTACCAAGTAATTGGATTCATATTCTTGGTTAAATAGAGGCTGCATGTTTGGTAGTGGTTAAATTCATTCAACATGAGTTACAACATGATCTAATACAATATTTGAAATGTTTTATATAGTATTACACCTCTTGTTTATTTTTTTTATATGATAGGTTAATTGAAACTCATTCCCCTTTATGTGTTTTAGGAATTAGATTGTCAACTCATGAAGTTGGCTAAAGTGTGGATGGCATAAGAATATTTATCATTCGAATATATTTACTTATTTCAAAATATATTATATAATAAATCCTATACCTTTAATATCATATGTCCTCAATTATTTCACTTTAGTAGTGATAGTGAAGGATGAAAATTTATTAGTTAGAAACTATGGGGTTTATTTTGACTTCCTTTCTTTCTCATGATGAGAATGGCTTAGTAGGTGTTCTTACATTTATACTAGTCTCAAATTTTATTATATTTTATATTATATGCATATAAAATTTCAAGTGGTATACATGGGGGATGACTCATTCTTTAGTCACTGGTCTTAAAGGTTACCTCACTAATTTAAATTAAGGTTATTTGAGACCTATTAGTTGGTTTGAAATGGTGATCTACCTAAGCATATATAATTCATGGTGTTTTAGTCATGAGACTCAAGATTTTTTTTTTTGAAGGTTTTTATGGTGGATTTGATGTGATGGGTGGTTTTGGTAGTGAATTTGGTGGTGGTTAATATGGTCCTAGATATTTAGACTCAAATATTAGATTGTATTTGGCTTTGGTCAATTTTAAAATTATCCTCCCTATTTGTCTACGAGAACTACTGCTATGGATTATGATTTGGATGATAATGAAAATTATAATGTAAATATGGTGTTGGGGTATTTTCCACATTTATTTTATGACATTTTTATAGCTTATTTTGTATATAATCATAGTATTTATGTATTTTCTTTTATATTCTTTTTCTTTCTTTTCTGGTTATATGATTCATTATATAATATTAGTGTTGTTTTATTGTTGGGGTTATTGTGGCTTCTCCCCTAGTTTGAGTTCCCTCTTAGGTTAATTTTGAAGCTAAATAGTTGGTTTGGTTATGCATCATGTTCATTCTTTATGTTCCCCTTCAATTTTTATATGTCTACTTTATGCAGGGGTGAGGGACCATCAACCCTTATTATTATTTTATATATTTATGTATGTAGGTGTGTGTGTGTGTGTGTGTGTGTGTGTGTGTGTGTGTGTGTGTGTGTGTGTGTGTGTGTGTGTGTGTGTGTGTGTGTGTGTGTGTGTGTGTGTGTGTGTGTGTGTGTGTGTGTGTGTGTGTGTGTGTATAACTAGTGACTATAAGAGGTTGATAAAATTCCTCCAACCTCCATTGCCTCCATCCTCTTGAAGGTTATTACTTACTAAGAATTTTTTTATTCAAATATAAATTTCATTTTAAATTATAACCCCCACCCAAAAACAAAATGGACATCATGTACAAGCGATAATGCATCAAGTTATTTTTTTCTTTAAAAACATAATATACTACACAACCACTTAATTTTTTATGGAAAAAATGACATGTTTTTATATGGACTAACCATGATGACAAACTAAATATATAAGACATATAGTATTTATGTGAATTCTTAACGTAACTATGAGTACATAAATTTTGGGAACTAAAAACAAAAAAACAATTGAATATTGGTTTCAATTAACTAATATAAAAGATAAAATACTAAGGATTTAAAATACTCACCTATATAAAATATTAACAAATTATTTGATTCAACCACAAAACATAATCTATTGATAATTCAAATTCTAAATAAATTAAACTTATAAATAGTAAAAACAAATAAGCCACATATGACTACAATAGACTATAAGACACCATTTAAGAATGTTTACATGAACTAAAAAAGAAAATAAACTCATGCATGGATATTAATAAATAGTGTTTGGTGTAATTTTCACACTCAATGAAATGCCAATTGATTTACACTTAGATCAAGTGTGACATGTGTAAGACTCTAAAACCTAGTCCTAAAGGTTGAGTTTGATGCCACATATGAAAACTTATACTCTTGCATAACTACAATTAGGAATGGAATAAAATTAAAAAGATGATATAGAATGAGCATGATTGAAATAAAATGGTTTGTTAAATAGACTCATGATATACATCATTAATTAATTAAATGAACGTTAGTATGCTTGTTAGTTCTTAACATTATTAACCTAACGTAGATCATATCAAACCACCAATTATTCTACTGCATAGGTAAATGCCTACTAAATGAATATTAATTGAGGACCAAGCCATCATAGTTAAGTTTCAATGCAATTATAGTGGAGTATGAGCTAAATAATCATTAATGCAAAAATGCAATATGTTTTGATCAAACTAAGGTTATTGGGAATCAAAAAATATAAAAATTGTGATCAAGTGAATATGATTTACATGTTCCTATACACTTATATGAAACCATAAAAAATCTTAATACCATATACATACCTTAAAATATCCTTATTATATGAAAAAAAAGACTAAAAAAGGCATATATATAAATATAAACTAATTTGTCAAATATTAATTTCCATAAATTTAGGAAATGAGAGAATTAAGTCTTTCCATTATACCACTCACACACTCATTTTCCATAATAACACTCAAGGATGCACACACTGATACCAAATATTATTTTTGGTAGAGATTTGAAAATAATTAATAATAAAAACTCTTCTTCAATTTAATTCAAATCATTTAGAGGGATTTATTTATATTGAGAGTTACATATGTATACTATCTTAATTACAATAATATTGATATATAAGCATAATTTTCAATCCCTCAAATCTCTCATGATATTTATGTTATCCCTAAAGAGTCTCCCATAAGAATATAATATTTTGTGTTTTTATAGCTCATGTAAAACTCACATTATTCTCACATAATTACATATATTTAAATATTGATATAAACATATCATCTTAGAATTAAATTATGATATCCCTAAATTTAAATCTTCAAAAAGTTTTAGAAAATTATAATCTCACATAATTTATTATCCATAAAAAATTTAAATATAAATATAAATTCTCAAATTACTTCCACCACATAATAACCTTGCATTAATCCACATGCCATGTTATTTTATAAGTAAATAGATTAAATTTAACAAAGTAGATGTTTAATGGTATTATTCACAATCACCAAATTCTATTTCAAATATAAACAATTATATAAATTTAAATATACCTTTACTTTCACTCTTCATAATCATACTTTGATTATTATACTTAAAATACTTAACATATTTTAGGAAACAAATCATACACAATAAAATTTTTATTTGAATAATTATTATTCATGAAGTTATCCCTTAAGTCCCTAAAATAAAATAATCATATAATTAAATATTCAATAAAATAATTAAATTATTTAAATGATTAAATTATTTACATGTGTGTGTAATTTTATTTAATGATGGGTATTGACATGTGCATATAATTGGAATTATACCAATGTAGGGGATGATTGTGTGGTATGCTCTCTTATTCAAGCCTAGAAGTTTGTCGAAATTTTAATTTTGGTATAATTGTCTCTTTGTTCCTTTCTTTTTGCATTGTATCTTGGCTAAGAATGGATGAGTTGTTTGATCTAAATTTGGAGATTATTTTTATGGAGCCTTTCCTTTGTATTAAATCATTCACTAGGTAATGGTTTCTAGGGTGAAGTGACTGAGCATAGTTGAAGGTAATATTTAGGATAAGTTTTGATTTGGTCCTAAATATAATTGAGGATAATTTAGGTGAAACCTTCATTCAGTATCTACCTTGATGCAAGATATGTTTGGTGGTAGTTTTTATTTTAGCAAGTAATTCAATTCATATTCTTGGTGATATGGAGGATACATGTTTGGTAGTGGTTAAATTCATTCACCATGAGTTTCAACATGATTTGATACAATATTTGGAAGGTTTTATATTGGATTTCCCCTCTTGCTTGTTGTTTTATATGATAGATTAATTGAAACTCATTCCCCTTTATGTGTTCTAGGAATTAGATTGCCATTTCATGAAGTTGGCTAAATTTGTTGAGTACCTAAAACTGTGTGGATGGGATAATAATATTTATCATGAGAATATATTTCATTATTTCAACCTAGATTATATAAAAATCCTATACCTATACTATCAAAGGTCCTCAACTCTTTCACTTCAACAGTGATAGTGAAGAATGAAAATTTATTTGTTAGAAACTATGGGGTTCATTTTGACTTCCCTTATTTCTCATTAAGAGAATGGTCTTGTAGGCATTCCTAAATTTATACCAGTCTCATTCTTCAGTCACTAGTCTTAAAGGTTACCTCACTAATTTAAATTGAGGTTCCTTAATACTTGTTAGTTGGTTTCAAATGTTGTTTTGCCTAAGGATATATAATTCATTGTGTTTTAGTATTGAGCCTCAAGTTTTTTTTATTGAGGATTTTTAAGGTGGAACTGATATGGCGGGTGGTGGTGCTAGTGATTTTAATGGGGGTTAATATGGTGCTAGATATTTAGACTCAAAGATTAGGTTGTATTTGGCTTTGGTCCATTTAAAAATTATCCTCCGTATTTGTCTATGGAAATTACTACTATGGATTATGATTTGGTTGAGAATTCAAATTATAATGTGAATAGGGTGTTGGGGTATTTTCCACATTTATTTTTTAGTCTTCTTATAGCTTATTGTATATAATAATATCAGCATTTATGTATGTGTTTTTATATTTTCTTTATTTATTTTGTGGTTCTATGATTCATTACATAATATTGGTGTTGTCTTATTGTTGGGGTTATCATGGCTTGTCCCCTAGTTTGAGTTCCCTCTCAGGTTACTTTTGAGGCTAAATAGTTGGTTTGTTTATGCATCATGTTCATTCTTTATGTTCTCCTCCATTTTTTTTATATCTCAATTTTATATAGGGAAAGGGACCATCAACCCTTATTATTTTATATATGTATGTACGTACGTATGTGTGTGTGTGTGTATATATATATATATATATAATAATATAATATTATTATTTTAAAAAATTGATGTCTTCATTTTTTTTCAATTTTTTCACTAATGAGTAGACCAAGTTAATGTGATCAATTTAATTTCTAATTTTTTTCAATTTTCCCTACAAAAAAAATTTTACACCTCGACAAAACCCATATCACTAAAAAAAACCTTAAAATCATGGAAACATGTGACAAATCTCTTATATATTAATTTTAAAGGTTCCATAAAAAATCAAGATGAGTCTTACTCTTTGTACCAAAAGCTCTTTGGCCTCCATCCTCACACCAAGACAGCATCAAAACATTATCTCTCCTATTCTATTTTAGTATTTCACTTTTTAATGTAACTTAAATTATTATTTTCAACCTTATTGTTAATTTAATATTAAAAAGGAAAAGTCAAAACATAATATCTACCTCTAAATAATGGTTTAATATGAAATATTTTTGAACTACTTTTGTAAATAACTACTATAAATATGAGTTTCACTAAATGATTGTAATCACACTATGTTTTGAGAAACCAATGACAAAACAAAAAATGGTATCATGTATTAGTTAATTTAAATTAAATCTTATGAAATATATGTGGAATTGGTAACTTTGTGTTGACCTAAATTTGTAAACTAAATGATACTATGTGCAAAATAATTTATGATACTTTGCATGCTTAAGTAAAACTTGTTATTTGGATAAACTATCTGATTGTTCTATTTTGGGTAGAAAAAGGGATTTGTGTATATGATTTCAATTTACTGTAGTTCTTAATTATATAATTAAATTGAACATTATATCTATTATTTATTTTTAATGTAGAATGTGTTGTCACCAACACTCAAGCATGTTTGAATGAAATAGGAACCCAATAAATTTGAATAACCAATCATGTTATGTGTTGATTATCTTAAAATTATTTTATTAAAATGTTTTCAAACATTTCGGTAAATGCATGAGGTTATTTTTTCAAGATTTTATCATAATTTTAATTGAGTAGGTCAGTACCTACTTTGTGTATTTTGTGGTATTTCTTTAATGAATTTATAAATAATTCAATATGATTGATTTTACACTTTTCATGTTATGGCATTTCTAGGTTTAAACACTTCATTATTCTTTGATTTTCTTAATATTCATAGATTCCCAAATTTCACACTTATCAAGATTGTATAGCTTCATTCAGTTTGGTCATCACAATTTAAAGTTATGAAGTTATAATTGTTTAATTTTGTGTAACCTTGATAGCATGTTAAGGTTTCACACTTTCACAAGTATTTCATTAAGACCTCCATGGTGCATTTATTTTCTACATATGACTATTATATATATATATATATATATATATATATATATATATATATATATATATATATATATATATATATATATATATATATATATATATATATATATTATACATATGACTATGATATATATATATATATATATATATATATATCATGTCATATGGAAAATATCAAGGGATTCATAGTTACATAAGAAAGTTATATTTGAAATAGAAAATATTTATTAAAAATATATTGAAGTGGTGAGAATTATACATGTAGATCCAAGTTGGAAAAAATTAATAATGGATTTATTCTCAAAAGGTTTGCATAAAATATATAGTTCGCATATAATCTAAGGATAGGAAAAATAGATGACAAAAATATAAAATGATGAAGATTTTAATTTACTATTGGTTTTAAGGGATATAAAAATCCATTAAAATCTATCAAATTACATTTTCTTGTCATCAATGTACATGATCAAAGCTATCAAAATCTATCAAACACATTTGGAGAGCTTTAAAATGATGAAGGAAATTAAATTTGAACTAATTTAAAAATGCACAAGTGCTACATAACTAATGAAGGTGAAAAGTGATCATATTTTCATAAGCAAGAAGATTTCACATAATATTTTGAATATAGAATCTTACACATAGTAAAGTTTTAAAAATAGAAGGAAGAATGAGATTGTAGCTTCAAAAAAGTTTATCTTCACATATGAAGCTTCATAATATTCATGAATATTATTATAGACCTCAATACATTAGATGCTATGTTTCCTCACTATTCAGATATTTACTATATAATTCATTGAGATAATCCTACAAAGGAGAGAGAATGCCCTAGCTTTAAATATAGTGAACTTTTAGATGCTTTATTGGTTATTTAGAATGTTTATTTTCACTTAAATATAGTTAAACCTAAGTTATTTTGATGTCTCAACCTATTTTTAATATGTTTGGATATTTTCATAGATAAAATGGTGTCATGACATCAAATAAAAATGGAAATCACATAGGTTTAACATCGCCAATGTCTTTGCAAGCATAAAGAGGCTTCATGAGCCTAATGTAATTTTTAATCATGCCATGGCCTTGGAATAGCATAAAAAACATAATATAAGAGTTATATTTAAATAATATTATGATAACTCTGACCAATAAAGCAATAAAGAGGACATCAATAAAACACTTAAAATTACTCATACCTAGTGTAAAATTAGGTATGGCATTGATGAATAAAATGTTTAGAAAACCAATGACAAATTATGTGGACAACCCATATGTGCCTTTAATTTATATGATTATTAATGAAAACTATTTACCCACACAGGGATAGGTTATATATTTAAATATAGTTTAGAGACTCATTTAGGTACTGAACAAGAATGGATTTTACATGTTGTCTTACCGAGTGGATTCTAATTATGACACAATTGAGTTTCCTTATTACACCATATGGACATTTAATTCAATATTTATAATATGTATGACCTCCAATGTGTAATTCATAAATTCTAGTAGTATATGGAAGATATTTTTAGTTTATTTTATGCACAATCTATTAGGCAATCAATTAGAGGCTTATGCCTTAGATTTCAATAAAAAAATCAATTTAATTTAGATAAATGTATCTTATTAATTTTATCCCACTTACATAATAATTAGAGTAGTGGGTTTATTAAAAGCTCCATTGCATTCCTTTTATTATGTTTTAGATAAACTTATTGAGTAATGAATTTATTATCATATAACCCGTGCTATTGGGGAAATGAAATTAGAAGAAAGAAGTACCCTACCCTCATATCCATCTCATCTTGGCAAGAAAGAGTATAATAAATTTATAAATTTATGTTAGTATTTATCCCATAAAAACAATAATAATTTGGGTGATCATGATGTGATGAGATGGGATATTAATAGGAGAATAGTTGATTATTTGAATATTTTTAAATTAAAAGTCCATATTTCTTATTATAATCAACCAAAATCAGATGATTGGATGTTAATCAATGCTACATATAGGAGGGGAGTAGAAGAAAATAGGAAAAGATAAATTTTTAGGTGAAAAAATAAGGCACCATTGAATAGACAAGATAAAATTGTATAGGAGATGTCAGACACCTTTACCTAAGAGGAAGAAATAGGACAAACTAGTCAAATACTTACATGTCATATTCTACAAAAATTTACAAAGTCACAAGGGATATAACAATCACTTATTCATCTCAAGGTAGAATCTTATCCTTTTATTTAAATTAATAGAATATGTAGTCCCATGCCTAATATTTATGTTGAAACTAGTGCATCTAGTGTTAGTCAAATTATTTTTAGTGTTCTTATATTTGATTTAGACACTATTGATAAACATATATAACAAATTGAGATGGTTCATGTTAGGACTACCAATTATGGATTTAAAGTTTTAGTATCCATCTAACCTTTTATTTTGCCTATATAATGGAAACTAATCAATCAAATAATCATTAGTATCAATTCCCAATTTTTGTTGTACCTACATGTATTATGAATTTTCATTTAATATCTTATAGTCCTCCTATGAAAAATATCAATATAATTACCAAGGTTTATACTATGCATAGTACATCAAAAACTAGTATTATCACAATTGATGTAGGTTCATTTTAATTTAGTTCATCTCATAAAGGGACAACATAATCCTTTCCTATTTCCATAACTTATATTTTTTATATGTGTGTTTCTACCTTACTATCAATTTCATTAGTAAGCATGTCTTATTTACATTGGGATTTTTAGTATGAGTAACTAGCTTATCTCTAGCTTCTAATGATGAAATTATTATTATACCAAAATCATCAAAAGGCAAGAGAATATTGTTGAATCCCATGTTGAAAATAAGAAATGAAATCATATTATGTTTTACTATTCCACCATTGCATCCATTACTAGCACTACATATTCATCCCTTCCATACTTTAATTCAATAGACCTTGCTTACACCATTTACCTTCCCTTCACCATCTCCACCACTCCATTTACCATTTTCACCTCATACACTTCATTTATAGTTTTTATGACTTCATAATGAGAAGACTATACTAGGAAACTACAAGATTCCTAAGGAGAGGGATAGTATGGGATTATTATTGATGAGCCCTAAATGATGATTGAATTTCACAAGGACATCGACACTATGAATAAGGTAACTAAAACAAAGGTAATTATAGGTCAACTCTATTTTTTCATGAATATGAATATAAAAATGTTCTCTGACTAAGACTAAAAATTCTACGGGTGAAAAACTCCATAAATATAGATAAGATGCTTATCCATTTGTTGTAGCTTCTAGTGATGTAGTGGCCACTATGGTGAAACAAATGGAGTGGGAGCTTAAAAGACATAGAAATAAAACCAAGGCCTCAATACCATATGGAATTACTAAGTATGCTGAATAATCCCTTATATCATTATATGGTTTATTGATAATAAGCTTGGAAGTAATAAAATAATGTAAGCCATTGCTTTAAAATATTAAGTCATATTTTATATTAAGCAATAATATAAGACATGGGATGATGAATTTGACAAAGATAATTGAGGAGATTTTTTTATCAAGATATAAAAATTCTGACCATTGATGATGTAGATTTGGCTCAGAGTTTTGTTACTATGATAGTTTATTTAGTAGATAGGGATAGAGAGATGGATACCATAGGATCCCATAGGATAGTGGAAAAAGATAGGAATTTAGAATTATTCCATGATGATATAATTGAAAACTTGTTTTTTTTAAAAAGACATATTGTTACATTGGAGATATTTAATGCTCACTTAGATATAATCATGAGGTATTTTAAGGATAATGTTTTGAAATCTAAGGATGGATGTAGTGATAAGGTAGTAAAATTAGTGTTCAATTACAATGAGAATATTGATATGGTATATTAAATGATGGAAATGGTAGGATATTAATTAAAAATGCATGCAATATTTATAATTCATATAAATATGTTACTTAGAGTGCCCATCATGTCATTGGTTAAGATATATAGTGAATTTAATACGTGCAAGCTGAGGTTTTAAAATCCTCAACCTCAACCTTAGCTAGCAACATCTAATTATATAGTTACTTTGACTCAACTTGTATCCCCTAATTCTTAATTATGAACTATACCACATTTGACTATATTTATATCTTAAGTGACTACCAAAATTTATATTGATTGAAGACTATTAGTTTCATATATTTGTAAACTTTTTTATTAGAAGTTGACTAAAATGAAGTATATGGAATTTTGTGTGAAAATTTGCATGAACTAATTATTGGCATGGTTTTGGCCATGCTGTGATCTATTTATACTCGTGTATTTAACCTATAAAATAGGGGATGAAAATTTTAAAGCAATAAGAGATATGATATTTTTAGGCTATTTTTTGAGTTATATTGTTTTCTTTACTTTCATGAACTTTAAGTTTCTATAGTTAATCCAAGATGATAAATTATATTATTTTAATTAATGATATACACATTCTTAGATTCCATCCCATTTCAATTTATTAATTTCTAATTTGAAAAAACTATGATTGATTGAATACTTTTTTTAGGTAGCTTTGTTACATTAGATAGATTGTAGGGTAATAAATATAATAAAATAATAAACACATTTTCTCAACCATTATTCCACAAAAATCATTAACTCCAAATTACATACCTACAACTCGTGCTCTAAGTTATTTATACAAATCTCAAATGAAAGGGTTTAGACAAATAACTTTTGATGGATGGCTACAAATCACATTAAAAATTTCATATTATATATATATATATATATATATATATATATATATATATAATATGAAATTTTTAATGTGATTTGTAGCCATCCATTAAAAATTATTTGTCTAAACCCTTTCATTTGAGATTTGTATAAATATATATATATATATATATATATATATATATATATATACATATATATATATATATATGTATATATACATATATATATATATGTATATATACATATATATATATATATGTATATATACATATATATCTATATATATGTATATATATATATATATATATGTATATATACATATATATATATATGTATATATGTATATATATACATATATATATATATATATACATATACATATACATATATATATATACATATATATATATATATAAATATATATATATATATATATACATATATATATATATATACATATATATATATATATATATATATATATATATACATATATATATATATATATATATATACATATATATATATATATATATATATATATATATATATATATATATATATCTTATGATGTAAGCATTTTTATATGTTTTAACCATATACTATTACCTTGAATATAATACTCTACTCTTTTTCCTAGTAATTCAAAGACATTGGTAATTTCTAAGGGTTATGTTGGAGATTAATATTTAATTAGGTTAGTTTAGGTTAATGCTTAGTCTATTTTAGTTGTTTATTTCTTATTTTTTTAAAATCACTTTATCCTAGATTTATGATGTGTGACACCTATTTTTTCAAATTTTAGGGATTATTAGAGTTACATTCAGAGAAATGAATGGGTTGAGGAAATAATCACCATGCAAATCATAGATTGTACATTTGAATAGTTTATAAGAACTAATTCAATTTTCAAATGAAATCATTTAATTGAATTGAATTGTTAGTTCCCAAAATTGCACTAGAGCAATTGGGCCCTTGTTTGTGTCAAAGTTTATGTCCTTATCCAAATTTTTGTTTCCATGTATTCCTTTGGAAGGTCAAGTTCTTGTACATAATTTGATAAGTCCTTTATCTTGTGTTTGATTGGTGAAGGTGTTCTTTCCCTTAGACTTTTTGGGCCTTTTTCACAAACACAATGTTTGGCATAAATAGGTTTTTGGACATTTTGTCCACTTCAAATGTTTTGAAAGAATTAAATGTCTTATCACTTTAGGGATAAGTGTTTTAAAAAATTTCTAAAGGGATATTTCATTAGTTTTGGGTCAATTATTTTGGACATTTTGGTTGTGGAAAAAATTCTGAAGGGCACTTTCCCTTCAAGCATTTTGCCTACAAAAAAAAGTTTAAAGGAATTGTAGTCATTTGTTTTAGCCAAAGGTACTTTATATAAATCCCAAAGGCCCATTTTGCCTTTGAAAAATGTCTAAAGGATTATTTCCTTCAGGCATTTTTTCTTTGTGAAATTCCTAAAGGGTACCCTTGAAAGGATAGAGGACACTTACAAAAATCTTAAAGGACATTTTCAATACTTTCAAAGAGTCATTTTACCTTTACAAAAAATTTGAAGGATCATTTACTTAGAACATTTTTCCCTTGAAAAATTATTGAATGGAACTTTCAAAGGGTCATTTTTCCTTTGAAAAATGTCTGAAGGATTATTTTATTCAGGCACTTTGCCTTTGTAAAATTATTGAAGGGTATCTATAAAATGTTTAAAGCATAATTTTGGATTCGGAGGATACGTACACAAATCTCGAAGGGAAATTTTAGAAGGTGGAAAACACTTGCAATGGATTTAGAGGTAACTTTCAAGAGATCGAAGGACCATTCAGAAAGTCCAAACGGAATTTTTGTAAGGTAAGTGCCCTTAAAAATTTTGAAGGATATTTTCAAAAGGTTGAAAGGTAATTTTGGAAAAATTGATGCAAATTAGAGGTCTATTTCCTTCAGAAATTTTTCTTGAGTAAAAATTTTGAAGGATAAGTGTAGATGGTGAAGGAAATTCTCAAAACTCCTTAGGGGTACTTTCATAGGATTTGGAGGACACTTTTAGAAAGTCTAAAAGGCACATTAAAGATGTCTAAGGGTCATTCCTAAAGGTTGAAGGATAATTCTATAGGGCAAGTGCCCTTGATAAAACTTACAAAAGGTGCTTTTCAATCTTTCAAAGGGTATGTTCAATGGTTGAAGGGTATTTTTGACAAAATTATTGTGAGGTAGATGTCTATTTCCTTGGGACATTTTGTCCAAGTAAAGAGTTTGAAGGAATTTAATTTATTTGGGATAATTACTAAGGTCAATTTATATGGGGAAATTATTTTGGATAAACTGTCTAAAATAATTATCATGACAAACACAAAGGAGATAAGTGCCAAATTCTTTTGACAAAAGTGCAAAGTTTTAATTCCTTCAAGAGAATTGGTTGGACACATTTCTAGTAGGATAATAATGTCGAGTAAAATAGGGAGATCAAAGGCAAAGGCTAAAACAAAATTTCCATAGAACAAAGTCCCCAAAAGAGTATTTCAAAATTATAGGTGATAGTCTTGTAGACATTTTTGATGGGCAAGTAGATGTCAAATTTAAGCCACAACAAGTAGTCTTTGGGATTTAAAGGTCTAGGATGGTTGTACAAGTATCAATTTTAGACCTAATTAAGTAGTCATTTGTTTTCAAATGGGGTAGATCTAATGACATAAGTTTATTTGGAGTAGGATGATGTGATGAAGCAAGGATAACATTAAAACTTTAGAGATCCCATAGGAAAATACAAGAAAGACAAGTGGAAAAACTATGTGCCACAAGCTTATAGCCCAATAATCTCATTACAAGATCTATGGCTCATGCTTCATCAGGACTTGATGATCCAATGGTATGAAATCACTGATAACTATTCAATAGAGCTCAAAAATCCTATGAGGGTGATAATTAGCACAACCATAGGGATCAAAAGGATCTTACACCCTTCCCCATATCAATAAATATAGTATGAAGATGAATAATTTCTCAATGATCTAAGATTTGGACACATGGTAAGTCCTCATGGTTTTGTAAGCTCTGGGCCTTTTTTGAAGATTACCTCACTTGCCTTCTAGTGGGTAAGGTGAAAAATGTCCCTAAAGGCTCGAATGCTCAAATTTTTAAAAAATTAAGAGGGTAAAATTGCAAAATATCCTCCATGAAAGGATATTATAGGTTTGCAAGATCTAGGTGGGCCATTCCAAGAAAGATTATTCAAAAAGTGATGGATCCAAAATATTCTCAAGAAATCATTGCAAGAGTAGGTCATTATATGACATGCATGAGAGGAGGGGTAGTTGTCCAAGTAATTTCCATCTATGTTAATGGGAGGTCAAAGGGAATCTCTAGGTGGGTACATAAAAGACAAATGGTTTTTTTGGATCCTCAAATGAATATTCCTCTTCCAAGTCATATAAAGGGCATTTCTAGAAAAGAAATCAAGGATATTATTCTAGGTGGTTGTAAATCTTCATCATTCTTTGTGACGGTAGATATAACAATGATTTGTCTTGGAAATCAATGAATATTTGTCTTAGATATAATATTTATTTTCAAGCATGTAGAAAATATTTGTTGCTCATTATATTTTGCTAATGAAATGCAATAATTTGATTTGTAACTTCTATTGATTGGATATCTGGGTCTATGTTCATTATTGGTTGTCATTTTGAGCATGCATCTAGTTTATAAATCTCTTTTCATAGTTATATATGGAAATGCATTATTGAATATCCTTTAAGGACTCCTTGGGTTCATAAATTTAGTTAGATAAAGTATTTGGGATTCTAGCTTTAACGTATGTCTTAGTTTCTTAGGGATCATTTGATGTTTTTCATTGTATTGCATTTGAAATGTTTTGTGTGTCTCTACTAAAGAAAATAATCATGAAATATTATTATATAATTGATTTTTTAGAAGCCACTAACACACCACCTTCCATTCTATAATCAACCATAAATTTATCTTACCTTATCCTACCCTGCATATAACATGCCCTTTGCATATATGAAGTGTTATTTGCTCGTAGATGCATAAACATTTTGCATTTAACATGTGTTTGCATTTTGTGATATTAAATCCCAATATTACAATCTCTCATTCAGCCCCTATGTTTTTGAGTATAGTTTTTAGATGAAGGTTAAAATCATATACTCATATCTATTTTTAGTAACTTGTGTCTAGCCTAGAACATTTTCTTATTCCATGTGACAACCCTTCCTAGATGGAGTGAGTAGGTTTGGTTGTGTTCTAGTCATATTTATGTCTCTTTTTGCCAATAATATCCATGGAGGTTGAATTTTAGAATCTTTGAATGTGATCAAGCTACCCGTAGGTCTTCTCACCTTGGTTTATGTAGATCCAAAAGTAACATGGAGCTGACCATACCCTCTGTAGGTACCTCCCATTCATTTTCTCCTGTCTAGTCCATTATTGATGCCAAACCCTCACCTAGCTACAATGACATTCTAGACATTTTATCATCATTATTGGCTATTTCATTCAAGTGTGCAAGGCCAAATTAGAGAGGTGTACAACTAAGATGAACACTCTTCTAACACCATTATTGAGGAAAGAAAAGAGCCTTAGAGCCTGTGTTGTGGAGGAATCTTGTAGAGAGTTGTGAGTATTTCACATTTTTAAGATTTTGTTATTACTACATTGATCTGACTATCTTCTTTGTCAATGCTATAATACTCCACTTAGGGATGTGCTAGGATTTGAGGCTTGATAATTGATTTCTACCGAGCCTGGTATAAAGAACTACTACTATTTTATGTTTAAATGTGTTTTGTCTCTTTTGAACATTATTTTGAAAATTTTAGTGTCTTTTTTTCCAACTCATTAAGCTTTAGCAAGACTCTTATTAATATGTATCATAATAGTTTATCAACTATTCTATTCTATAAGTTTGTTTCTAGTGGTGACTCTAACTCTATATTTTCTATTTTCTAGAAATATTCATGCCTATTTTGAGTATTTGCTAACCTTTAGTTTTGAGTATCATTGTTTGTAAAGCTAGAAGGATTGAGATCATCTTTCAAAGGCGACCCATCTAAGAGACTTGTTCCACCCTTACACTTTCCTCAAAGAATAAGGGACAAGTCTAGAGGCTTATTAAATGGCAAGGTTTAGCTACTCAAGACCATCAAGATCCTAATAATATTAAAATCCTTGTTGACCACCCCATTATTAATGATTATCATATCTCTTTTACTGATTCAAAAACACAATGTCTTATTTATTTTCTAGTTCCTTCTCAACTAGTTGAATCCTCTCCCAGGTCTGATCCACCCAGTCCACCTCATTTACCCCCTAGTATCCCTTTGCTATTTGTTTTTAAACCTCATATTAAACCAATCATGAGGCATAGAGACCAAGATGAGAATACATATCCTGCATTCCACATTCTTAAATTAAGGCCTATCAATTTTGATGAGATGGAAGGCTATCTTAATGAGTTCCCAAATGAATTTAGGAAATGCCTCCCAAAATTCCAAGGAAATAATTTAGTCAATATTGATTAGTACCTAAGGGTTTTTAAAAATATAATTCAATATTATGAGGTTGAGTATGAGGATGTATGCATTAATTTGTTTTTACACATGCTGAAGGAAGATGCTCATGAATGGTTTAATTCTATTCCCACCAAATGCATTTATTCTTAGGAAGAGATGTAAAATATTTTTAGAATTTAGTATGGTGCTAGGATTGATCCATGGTTTCTCTTGACTGAGTTTAAAAATATCAAGAAGTATCTTTAATGAGTGTGGGCATGACTTTAACACATGGTTCAACAAGACCATGATGTAGCTACTTGAAAACATCAATCCCAATGACACGATATGTCTAATAAAGTATTGTGATGCCTTTGATAAAAAGGTTATGTACTACTTACAAGATAAGGCACCCACAAACTTATGGTTGGCATTCAATATGGCAATCCAAATTGAGAACAATATCAAGGTTTTGGGAAAGCCCTTGAAAAAATGGGTTGATGTAATTCTATTCAATCTAAAGAAGATGTAGCCTACAAAGATAACGAAATTAGAGGAAATTGTCACGATTTTGGCCTCTATTGTCAAAGAAATGTCATACAAATTGGCTAGAGTTGAAAAAGGGGTCCTTAGGCATCTACTAGTATAAATAGGCTCTAAATCTGAATCAAACACAAAGAGTACCTACTTTCCACAATAAATAAAATGATTGAGGGAAGAGGCATGCATGTGAAGAAATAACTGATAGAAATGAAAATAAAGGGGCTAAAAAGGAAGTGCCTTATCCTTTAAATGCCAAAGTGAATATTACAGATTATGACATTGATATTTATTGGTGTG
The DNA here is from genome assembly GCA_037957365.1 of Torreya grandis. Lineage (NCBI taxonomy): Eukaryota > Viridiplantae > Streptophyta > Pinopsida > Cupressales > Taxaceae > Torreya > Torreya grandis. Next base: position 26,397 of record JARHVA010006645.1, on the reverse strand, counting down.
ATAAGTGTTTCCTTCCACATCCCCCATGTGATACAGATGAACTGATTGATGAAGATGAAAATGAACTTGAGCTTGCATCATCTGATGATGAGATCCTGATGTTCATTTGTCAAAGCACCTAAATTAAGATGACAAACTCCATGGAATTATTGAGTGCTACTATTGTTAATCAATTTTGGAGTGTTGTTGAAAAGGTAAGTTTCCCAACTCCCAAATTTTTTTGTGACATTAATATGTTACAAGCATATGAATTACCCATCCATGATTTTGATTTATTACATTCTATGATGATTAATAAATATGATGGGATAATGCCATCAGTTGAGGATAGGCAACTAATAATTAATGCAGCAATTTCCTAAGAGAAAGAATATCATTTTAGAAGAAAATATCAAGAAATTTCTCCTTAGAACAATGATCCTATAAATACCAAGGTAGGGGATGATAGTAAGGAAGCTGAGAAAACTAGAATAGTCCCTAAAGTTTTCAAACTAGTGCCCATTTCCCAATTTGTTAAGCCATGAGGTGCTCTTGATAGGAATAAAGTGCCCATCTTATCTAGTATACCTAAGGGTGTGAATGAGGTTAAACAAAATCTATCCTTGAAAACTACTATTAAGAGTGAAAATCTATCCTAGCCTGCTCCACTTCAGGCTTTAATTGATTGTATCCCAATTGAAGGTGTTTTTATCCTTCTACCAAGTACTCCTCTCTCTCAATATAACATATATGATATGGCCCATGTGTTGAGCCAACTAAAAATCATCATGCTACTTGATAAATTATTATGAATACCTAAACATAGGGAGAGGGACTTTGAATATTTGGAATTTTGTGAGAATTCAGATGTAAATAAAATTAAGTTACCCCAAACACCCTTAGAAAATGATGAAGAATTGGAAGAGGATGTTGAGCCTATTTTATAGGTCTATTTGGGTACTACACTTGTATAAAGTTTGCTAAATGTGGAGCCATTTACACTACTCTCTTGATCAATGGTCTGATTGTTTAAAATTATATGTTTGACTCTATAGCTTCTTGTAATATGATGCCCTTAGGTATCCTAAATGAGATCAAAGTTATGTTTACATCATCCTTTGTCAAGTGTTATGCCATGTAATCACAAGAAGTTCTAGTTCTTTAATAATTCACAGGGTTGGTAGTGCATCCAGGGATGTATTTAATATGGACATAGTGGTTGTGGACTACCCACCTGAGTGGGGGATGTTGTTGTCACATAAATGGGTTGCTAGTGTTGGTAGAAGTGTGAAAATAGACCTTTCCTAAAACACCATGCCATTAGAGGGTAAGATGGTTAAAATTTATAAAAAACCAAAGATGTTACATGTAATTAAAGATCCCAAATGTGCTCTTAATGAATTATTGTACATGGATTTTGAATTGGGAAACTTTGTTGGGAATGTTTATGTTAATGAATCTATTACTATTCTTGATGTTGAGCATAACAAATAAAATGCAATTTGGAATATTTGTTTTGATGGGGTTTGTTCTAATCTTAGAAATAGAGCTCAGGTTGTCTTCTCTACCCCCAATGGTAAATGTTTTATGTTTTATGTTTTATTTTTATCTTTCTTTTCAGTGCACTAATAATACTATTTAGTATGAGGCACTCTTTCTTGGTCTAAGGATTGCTTGTGAATATGGAATCAAATGTCTAACTATTAAGAGTGATTCTGAGTTGGTGGTGAAGCAGGTCTATAGTGTTTTTCCCATGAAAAATAAAAGGTTTTAACAATATCAAAATGTTTTTTATGACTTGCTAGAGTTCTTTGATGCATTCAATATTTGATATCATGATATAAGTTTCAACCAAGAAAATAATAGACTTGTAGGGTCAGGATCTCAATTTGACATAACAAGTATGATCCTTCATTATCAATATAAAGTGGAGGTTCTTGTTAGGCTTTCAATCCTACACAATGTTAATCATTGATAGGTCTTTGATGATGATGAACAAATTAAGATGTTTTTAAACTATGAGGCTGAGTTCCATGATCAACTCATAGACTTAGAATTTATGGTTTAATTTTGTGATGGGAAGGAGACCTTATTTGGGAGAGACATCATTCAACTAAAGACAAACACTATCCCAAGGTGACTGGTCAGTTTAGAAGCATATTTTGATGAATCTGATAGAATCAAGTTGAGAGACTCATTCATTTTAAAAGATGTAATTGAGTGAAATTTAGGTTCTCATGAAAATCCAAGGAAGGTTTGGCTAGGTACTCACTTAAGTACGACTAAGAAGAAATCTTACATGCATCTGCTAAGGAAGTACCAATATTACTTAACATGGTCTTATTATGAGTTGAAAGCACATAGGGAAGACTTGTTTTAGCATGTCATCTCATTACAACCTGATAGCAAACATTTTAGGTAGAAATAGAGACCCATTAATCCTATCTTAGCCACCAAGATGAGGGATGAGTTAAATAAACTAAGGGATGGTGGTATCATTTATCCCATCAGGTATTCATCATGGGTTATAATTTTAGTCCCTATATAGAAGAAGAATGGTGATATCTACTTGTGTGTGTATTTTTAGAGTCTAAAAAAAGTTTATTTGAAAGATAATTATCCCTTGCCCAATATGGACAACCTATTACAAAGTGTTACTAGTTCAGAAATGTTGTCCACATTAGATAGTTTCTCATGTTACAACCAAGTTGTGGTCAAAGAATTTGAGAGGTCCAAGACTCCATTCACCACACCATGGGGCACTTATGTATATATGCAGATGCCTTTTGGGTTGATGAATGTTGGTGTAATGTTTAAGTGAGCTATGTATGTTGCCTTGTAGGGATAATTAACTAGTTTATTATTATGTATCATGATGATATCACTATGTACTCCAAAACAAGAGAAGAACATCTATTAAAGGTGATTATCAAGTGTAGGGAAATTGACATTTTACTTAATCCCAAGAAGTGCCAAATTAGAGTAAAAAAGGCCAAGCTACTGGGACATACAGTGTCTAAAGAGGGTGTTATGATTTATCTTGAAAGGGTCGAAGCCATTAACAAAGTATCTATCCCATATTCCAAGAAAGGAATTTAGTCTTTCTTTAGACAAATTAAATTTGTAAGGAGGTTTATGTCTAATTTTTTAGAGATTACTCTACCTATTACTTCCATGTTGAAGAAGGACCAAACCATCAAATGGGAGGAAAAGGTCATGCAAGAATTTAATGGCATCAAGGGAACTTTGAAGTCTACTCCTATCTTGGCTAGTCTTGATTACACAAGGCCATTTCAAGTATTCTCCTTTGCATCATATAATATTATTGCTATTCTCCTATTGTAAAAGAATGAAGATGGGCATGAACAACCTATAGCTTTATTTAGAAAATATATGCAAGGTCATAAACTAAAATACACTATTATGGAGAAATAAGCTTTTACTCTTTTAAAGGCTATTAAAATGTTCAAGCCATATATTCTGAGTTCAAAGATTATTACTTACGTCCCTCACACCATGGTGAAGGACATTTTAACTCATGATAAAATATTCAAAAAGAGGTGTATGTGGGTCAACAAGTTACAATAGTATGACATGGATATCTAAACCACCAAGTTATTAAGAGGGATGAGTTTAGCCCAACTTATGGCTAAGACCAATTTTCAAGTTGTTGAGGTACACACTATTGTATTTAATATTGATTATTCCTTGAGTCAATATAACATATCTCCATGATATAATGATATTGTTTACTACTTATAAAATCTAAATTGTCCCCTTGAATTGCATAAGAATTAAAGGAAAACTCTGAAAATAGTCTCCCAAAAATACCTCTTGACTAAAAATGGACTTGCATGCAAGAATCCAGATGGGGCTCTTCTAAGATGTGTTATAGAAGAAAAAAATGATGTCTTGATTAAAGACTTGCATAGTGGAGTGTATGGTGACAATTTTTCACCTAAAATTACAACTCATAAAATTCTAAGTGCTGGTTATTGGTGGCCATCATTGTTTAAGGATGTTTCTCAGATAGTTAAAAGGTGTGAGAAATGTGAGCACTTTGTTGGGAGGATGGAATATTCAAGTTCTCTTACCATGTAACATATGATGATTGAGGGCCCATTCAAACAATGGGGAATGGATTTCATTATATAAATCATTGAGTCATCAAGCATTGGGCATAGATGGATACTAGTTGTAAGTAATTACTTCATCAAATTGGTTAAAGCAATCCCTACAAAGAAAGTGACACACCAGGTAGTCATGGATTTTTTACTAAATTAAATTATTTATAGATTTGGTGTTCTTATTAAGATAATTATTGATAATTCCATGAGCTTCAAATCCAAACCTTTATTGGCATTATGCATAAACTATGTGATTGAACTGACTTATGCTTCTAACTACAATCCTTAAGGGAATGGGTAAGAAGAATCAAGTAATAATAACGTACTCAATAATATTTGATGAAAATTGGAAGTAAATAAGAAGAGGTGGGGTGAAAAACTGAAGTTTACCTTATGGGCTAATAGGATTATGCCTAAGAGATCTATAGGAAGAATCCATTTTGATCTTGTTTATGGATCTTAAGTATTTTTATCTATGAATTTATAATTTCCAACCTATAAGATCATGAAACAACTAGAAGATGATGAACAAATAAACCACTATGAAATCAAGGTTAACCAAATTATTGAGCTTGATGAAATTGGAAGACAAGATCATGAAAGACACCTCAAGTTCATGGAGAAGCTGAAGAGAATATTTGATAGAAAGGTTACTCCAAGTACATTCCAAGTAGGTAATTTGGTTCTACTTTGGGATAGTAGGCATGAGGAAAATGGTAAGCATGGCAAGTTTCATGCCTTGTAGATGGGTCTATATTATATTATCTATCAGATTGGGGAACATACCTTCTTCTTGAGAGACTTGGATGGTGAGATACTAGAACTATCGATCAATATCAAGCATCTAAAGCACTTCCTTCACTGAGTCTAGACAATGTACTATATTGTATATTTTTTTTTTACTTTGTACTTTCATTGATTTTTTATCCCTCTACTTTGGGCCTTTTTTGTAAAATTTACTTTATTTTTTTTGTCATGTGTTCATTTTCAAATCCTCTTGATCTATTTTTGTTATTCTTCCATGTTTTGTTGAGCTTTCATGTTTGCTAAGAAATTACTTAGTCTTCATTTCATAGCCTAATGGATTGGTACCTAATCTTATATTTAGTATTTCTTTGCACACCCATAAGGGGTATGTATCCCCAAGTGAGAGCCTATGTTAGTTCCCAAAATTGCACTAGAGGAATTGGGCCTTTGTCTATGTTAAATTTTATGTCCTTATATAGATTTTTATCTCCATCTATTCCTTTAAAAGGTAAAGTTCATGTACATAATTTTATAAGTTCTTTGTCTTATATTTTATTGGTAAAGGTGGTCTTTTCCTTAGACTTTTTGATCCTTTTACATGAACATAATGTCCGATGTAAATAGGTCTTCGAACATTTTTACTACTATAAATGTTTCAAAGGAATTCAATGTCTTATCGCTTTTGGGATAGGTATTTTACAAAAGTTTCAAAGGGATATTTCATTGGTTTCATGTCATTCTTTTGGAATTTTTGTTCATGGAAAAAAAAAATTAAGGGCACTTGCCCTTTGGGCATTTTTCTCACGTAAAAACCCTGAAGGAATTGCAAGGTCATTTTTTTTGGCCAAAGGTACTTTTTAGAAATCCCTAAGGACCATTTTGCCTTGGAAAAATATCCAAAGGATTATTTCCTTCAAGGATTTTTCCCTTGAAAAATTATTGAAGGGTACCTTTAAAAGGGTAAAGGACACTTACAAAAATCTTGAAAGACATTTTAAAGACTTTTGGAGTGTCATTTTACCTTTGCAAAAATTTTGAAGAATCATTTCCTTCGAGCATTTTACCCTTGAAATTTTTTTAAGTGCACTTTAATAGGGTTATTTTAACTTCAAAATTTTTTTTAAGGGTTATTTCCTTCGAGGACTTTGCCTTTTCAAAATTATTGATGGGTATCTACAAAATGTCTAAAGGATAATTTTAGATTCGGAGGACACTTACACAAATCTTGAAGAGCACTTTAAGAAGGTGGAGAACACTTTCAATGGATTTGGAGGGAACTTTCAAGAGATCGAAGGACCATTCAAAAAATTTGAAGAGAATTTTTGTAAGGTAGGTACCCTTAACAAAAATTATGAAGGATATTTTAAAAAGCTTGAAAGGTACTTTTGGAAAAATTATTGTGGACTAGAGGTCCATTTCCTTCAGACATTATACTTGAGGAAAAAGTCCAAAGGATAAGTCTAGATGGTGAAGGAATTTTTCAAAACTCCCAATGGTAACTTTTAGAGGATCTAGAGGACACTTTCAAAAGGTCTAAAAGGCACTTTCAAGAGATCTAAGGCCATTCCCAAAGGTTGAAGATCAATTTTTTAGGGAAAGTACCCTTGACAAAACTTCTAAAAGGTGATTTTCTTGATTTTGAAGGTTATGTTCAATGTCCAAAGGGTATTTTTGGTAAAATTACTTTGGGGTAGAGGTCTATTTCCTTAAAAAAAATTTCCCAAGTAAAGACTTCAAAGGAATTACATTTCTTTGGGAGAACTACTAAGGTTAATTTCTATGGGGAAATTATTTTAGACAAATTATCCAAAACAATTATCTCAATAAATGTAAAGGAGATAAGTGCCAAATTATTTTGGAAAAAGTATATAGGTTTAATTCCTTTGAGAGAATTTCTTGGACACATTTATTTTAGGACAATAATGTCGAATCAAACATGGAGGCCAAATATAAAGGCTTAGATAAAATTACTGCAAAATAAAGTCAATGAAAGAATAGTTCCAAATTATAGGTGACAATCTCAGAGACATTTTTTATGGGCATGTGGATGCTAAATTTAATCCATGGTAAGTATTTAGTGGGATTAAAATTTCTAGGATGGTTGTGAGAGCATCAATTTTAGACCTCATGAAGTAATTGTTTTTTTCAAATAGGGGAGGTCCAATGACATGCATTTGTTCAGAGTGGGATGATCTGATGGAGTGAGGATGGTGTTGGAAATTTAGAGATCATATAGTAAATTTAAAGAAAGATAGGTGTTACAATTATGTGCCATAAGGTTATATCTCAAGCATCTCATTCTAAGATTTATGGATCACACTTCATCAAGACTAGATGATCTAATGGCATGAAATCCTAACAACTATTCAACATATCTTTGAAAGCCTATGAGGCTGATAAGTGGCATAGATATGAGGATTGAGAGGATATTAAACCCTTATCTATATCAAGAAATATGGTGCAAAGGTTAATAACTACCTGATGAGCTGAGACTTGGACATGTGGTAGGTCCTCATGGTTTTTTAAGCTCTAAGACTTTTTTGAAGATTACCTCACTTGCCTTCTAGTGGGTAAGGTGCAAAAGGTCCTCCAAGGCCGGAATGCTTGAGTTTTAAAAAAATGTTAAAGGTAAAAATTGTAAAAGCTTCCTCCATGGAAGGATATTGTAGGTTTATACGATCTAGATGGGCCCTCCAAGGAAGATTACTCAAACAACCATGTATCCAAAATATTCCCAAGAAATCATTACAAGATCATGTCATTCCATGACATGTATAAGAGGAGGGGTAGTTGTCTAGGTAAGTTCCAATTGTGCTAATGAGTGGTCAAAGGGCACTTCTAAGTGGTTATGAAAAAGATAAATGGTTGGTTTGGCTCCTCTTCTAACTTTTGTAATGGGCATTTCTAGAAAATAAATCAAGGATTTTATTCTAGGTGGTTGCAAGTCCTCATCATTCTTTGTGAAGTTAGTTTAAATAATGATTTGCCTTAGAAATCGATGAATATCTCAGGCATATAATAAGGCATTTTTAGGTTGGGACCATCTTGATGGGATTATAAAAGTTTGTTATGCGATTTTTGAAAATTACAACCCATGGTCTCATATTTGGGAAGGATTAAAAATGTATAAATACAAGGCTTATCTTATATTTAAGTGTTGTTGGTTGTTTTTGGCTTTTCAAGTTAATATAGGCCATTTTAGGCATCCATTTCCTCTAAGTCTAGGTTATACAAAAAAAAATTGAGATCAAGTGTTATGTGTAGACTCTATCTCCCTTGCGAAGGTGGTTGCATCTGTACAGTCATAAGCAAGATTTGAGAGCATGTTTATGTCTCCCTTGTCAAAAGAGTAGTCTCACCATGCCTATCCCCATAGAAGAATTTTGAAGTGTTGATGTCTAAAATATTTCTTCTAAATCCTATGGAAAATATTTGTGTTTCTTCACTATATTATACTAATGAAATGCAATAATTTGATTTTCAAGTTCTATTGATAGGATATCTAGGTCTATGTTCATTACTAGTTGTCATTCTGAGCATGCATATAGTTTATAAATCCCTTTCTATAGTTATATCTATAAATTTATTATTGAATATCCTTTAAAGACTCCATAGGATCATGAATTTGGTAGGAGAAAGTATATGGGATTCTAGCTTCAGTATATGTCCTAGTCTCTCAAGGATCATTTGATGTTTGTCATTGTCTTAGATTTGAAATGTTTTGTGCCTTTACTAAATAAAATTATCATGAAATACTATTAGATACTCTATTGTTTATAAGCCACCAACACACCACCCTCCATTCTATAACCAATTATAAATTTGTCCTACCCTATCCTACCCTATATATAATACACCCTTTGCATATCTAAATTGTTATTTTCCTATCTATGCATAAACATTGTGCATTTATCATGTGTCTACATTTTATGATTTTAAATCCAAGCATTACAACCTCTTATTCATCCCTTGTGTTGTTAAATATCCTTTTTAGATGAAGGTTGTAATCATATATTCATATCTATCTTTAGCAACTTGTTTCTGGCTTAGAACATTTGTTCATTTTGTGTGACAACCCTTTCTAGGTGGTGTGAGCAAGTTTGGTTGTGTTCTAGTTAGATTTATGTCTCTTTGTGCCGATAATCCCCATGGAGGTTGAATTGTATAATATCTCCATGTAATCAAGATACCCCATAGGTCCTCTCACCTTGGTTCAGGTAGAGGTAGAAGTAGCAAGGAGCTGACCATACCCTCTATAGGTGCCTCTTAATTATTTTATCTAGTCTAGTCCATTCTTGATGATAAACCCTCCCCTAGCTACAATGACATTCTAGCAAGTTTCTCATCATTTTTGGTCATTTCCTTCAAGTCTGCAAGGATATATTAGAGAGGTGTATAACTAGGAACCAACACAAATAATGTTATTTCTATGTGAATTCAATTAGTTCTAGATAGTTAGTATATGGTTGATTTATGGATACAAATTCATATAGTTTTAAATTGAAATTTAAAAAATTATATACCAATAATCTATGAATATATTATACACCATGTGTTACAAGATTTAATTTCCATATTATAAATTTATTTATATGTTAATCATCTTTTGTTTATAATTAGAAATTTTGGCTATGTTATGGTCTAGGTGATAACAATTATAGTACTTATAGGTTCTAGTATATATATATACTCTATTGTGAAAGTGTTGGGGTATAGAGTGTAAATAAATTAGATAGTGTGGAGATTAAAATAGTGATAAATCATAATACTATGAAAAAAACATAAAGTGTGGAACTAACACACAATATTATAAATATCTCACAAAGTTTATTTATTTATGAGATTCATTGACTATGAAGAAATCTTTGACTCTAAAAGCATAAAAGTCTAGATCGAGAATAGTTTAGATATTGTGGAACTCAAAATAGTTGAAAAGTGTGATACTATTCCAAAAATTTAAATTGCATCACTCACCCAGTGTATTCTAAAAATCCTTTTAATTAAATCATATTTTTTGTTATAATTAAATATGGCATATAGTACATAGACTTAGTTCAAATAATATTGGGTCTGTTACATCAACTTTACTCTATATATTATAATATATCTAAGCAAAAATATTTATAGGTATTCTATCATTTCATTATTAGGTTAAATTATTTTAATCCAAGAACAATTACAATGATAGTAATCAAAATAATTTCTACTACTCATCTATTGTTCCCAATAATTACTACTACTCATCTATCATTACATGTGTAGGAAAAAGAATAATAATAATAATAGGATAAATAAAATGATAGTACTCCTAATCCATTTTTACTTCTTGTATATTTTTACTACAAATAATATATGATCTTCTCCACATTAATGCATTATTACATAGATAGGTGATCTTATTAATTTTATATCTCTTGGATTATTAGTGCTCAAACAACTTATCTATTTCTTGTACATACGATTTACTTCTTGTAATGCTCCTTGAAATTATTTGGGTGATGATTTGGATAAAAAACATGAAAAAATCATTCCACTAATCAATTATTTTGTAATGAGTAAAATGAATGTTGTTAATATGGTCAATGGTTCTCATTTGCTATTGAACATGTTAATGAAACACTATTTTCACATGGTTAGATAAATATTTTTATATGTATTCTATCATTTAATTACTATTTTAAATTATTTTAATCCAGGAATAATTACAATGATAGTAATCAAAACAATTTCCACTGCTCATCTATCATTCCCAATAATTACTACTACTCATCTATCATTTCATGTGTAAGAAAAAGAATAATATTAATAGGATAACTACAATGATAGTAATCCTAATCCATTTTTAATTATTGTAAATTTTGAAAACAAATAATATATGATATTCTTCATATTATTTCATTATTATGTAGATAGGGGATCTTCTTAATTTTATATCTCTTAGATTAATAATGCTTGAACAACTTATCTCTTTCTTGTACACACCATTTACTTCTTGTAATGATCCTTGAAATTATTTGCATGATGATTTGGATAAACAACATGAAAAAATCATTCCACTAATCAATTATCTTGTAATGAGTAAAACAAATGTTGTTAATATGGGAAATGGTTCTCATTTACTATTGAACATGTTAATGACACACTATTTTCACATGCTTGGATAAATATTTTATTAAGTGAAAATAGGATAATAGAGTAGCATTTTTTTATAGTATCCATGACATTGTTTTATTTTAGAGTGGGTGACCTCCTACTCTTTTAAAATCTTTATTAGGATGGACTTAGTGTAGAAAAGATGAGTATTTTTCATTTTTTTGGTAATGGTTCAACATCATCATAGGTAGTATAGTGAAAACAAAAATAATATTTTATCCTTTAGAGTGGGTATCCACTCACTTTAAGATTCACATAAGTCTCAATATTTACTTACAATTTCAAATGAAATGAGTAATCTTGTTTCTACTTTCAATTATTAATAGTGAAAATATGACGAGTAATAGTATTTTTACTATTATCCCTAACAAGGTTTTTTTTTAGAGTGGGAGACCACCCACTCTCAAAAAATGAAACTCAAGATTTAGGATGAGTAATATTGTTTTTAATTTGGGCAATGGTTCTCATTTTCTATTGAACATGTCAATGGCATAATGTTTGTACTTGATTGGATTGGTTGTATCCCTACCATGGTTGTCATTTAGAGTGTATGCCCCCACCACTCTAATATTCACATTAATATTCATATTTACTTAGTGAAAATAAGATGTGTAACATTGTTTTTAATCTAGGAAATGGTTCTCATTTTCTATTGAACATTTAAATGACATAATGTTTTCACTTGGTAACATTTTTTACTAGTATACTTTTTAAACTTATATCAATATACTAGAGTGAGACTATAGGAATGAAAAAATTTTGATATATAAAATTTAATAGGTTTTATCATATATGTGACAAGTGGCACTTAAACTTCAAAAAGGTTATAATTTAAAAAGGATAAGTGTAATTATTCCTCCACTCTAAAATATATGATTAATTACAAATGAAGGTGATTTTTGTTATTTGAGATAAGACAAATAAAATTTATTTGTTAAATTAAAGGACCATGATCATAATAATCATTTTAGAGTGGGACCACTGCTCTAATATATTTCATAAAACCATTCTATACATTTAGAAGATAAGGCCCAAACTAATTTTTTTTCTCAAAATGAAATCATTTTAAACATACCACTTGGGTGCTATATATAATAGGTTATAATATTTTAGTGTCCTAATAAAAACAAAGAATTAAATATTTCATGCTACTAAAAGGTTATGATATTCAAAAAATAATATTTAAATATTTTAAAATCACATCCTTGGAAGGTATAAAAATGTTTTCATTGACATTTGTAGTAATTTTTTTAAAATTTTGTATGTTGAATTCATTGAGATGAAAATCAATTAAAAATAAATGAAAAATATAAATTAACCATTTTATATTATAGATAATATTTTGTAGCATAAAAAATAAGTATTTTAAAGTAATGTTAGTATTTGAAAAGAATGAAAAAAAGTGACACAATATATTGTCATTCTATAGAATAGAGCTATTCATATACGATAAATTGAAATATTTAAATATTGGAAATGAAGATATAGAATTAGGATAAAAAAATTAATGTGAATTTTTCCTCAGTGTACATGTATAAAATAAAATGTTTACATAAATTTGAAACAAAATATTAATAATAGTAGAAAAATACACAAAAATAAGTTTTCTTTAAGTAACCATCTATATAATGATAAATTTGACTTGAATTTGTAATAAAATAGTTATAAATATTGAAAACATACTCAAAATGAAAATTAGAAAATAATAGAAAGTAGTAAACTAATTGTCTAAATTCTTTATGAATCATCTAAGACATTCAATAGTCTCTTATGAGATGAAAGACAACTGGTATAAAATATTGTAGACACTATAGAAATTATATATTTAATAAATGTATCAATATAATTAGTTGATGTTTTTTCTATTGTGAATGCCATGCCCTTGCTCCTCTAGTTTGTTTATTTTTATAAATGATAATGCATCATCTTGCTCCTATTTATGCCCCCCATGTATATTAATTGGTATTGATAATTCGTGTAAAATTTTGAAAGTATTTTTAAATACATGTACTTCCTTATCTTCTTCCCTCACTTTTTCCTTGTTACAAATAAATAAAAACTAGATGATACATGTGTTTTTTAAAAATAATTATAATGTAGTGTCTCATTAAGAGATATCACTTGAATAAAAATGTAAGATTTTAATATTTTAAATGTGTCATATTAAATTCTTATTGTTTCTCAAATTACTACATGTCATTATAAAATTTAAAATAGTTTATGATAATATTTAAGGGTTGCATTGAACAAAAATATTTAATACTTAAAAAATATTAAATAATAGTACATATTTGTTAGTGAAATGTTTCTCTACAATATAAATTGCACATAAATATTATTTTAAATGATTAATATTTTTATAGTGTTTTTGTACAATATTTTATGGACTCATTTTTATTTTTTAATAATTTAATATTTAATATTGAATGTGTATTAATATTATAATAATAAACATTCCATAAATAGTATTATATTAAGTAAATTTAACTTTATTATATACTTGACTTTGTTTAACCCTTTTAAGATGATATGTGATATGGTTAAATGGGTGGAGTATATTATGTACAAGGATGAACAAAACTATTTTAGGATAGGCCAATTAATTGAAAAGTTGTATAAATGATTATTCTAAATTTAAGTGCTAAGTTATACTAAATATAGAAAGTATAATAAAAATAGTAGTTTGATTGAATAAACATGAAGAAGAGATAATGGTTATATTATCTTAAAATAAAAAGGCATATATGAAATGTACATAGGTGGAAACAAGTAGGGATAAGGTAAATATCAAGTTATCATATTATATAAATATTGTTTCTAGAGGCCTAGACACTTGCATCATCCATATGACACATGTTTCAATTATTCTCTTATGATATAGATAATATTTTCATGTTAAAATACTCATTGTATTATGATGTGACCACATGGATTGTTCCAGGGTTTTATTCCATCATTTTGTTGATGTATTTTATTTATGTGCATAGGTCATAAATAATTCTATGTGGATAAAATCCTATATCTTCACCTTAGGTATTTTATACATTACCAAAAATGGATTAGAGGGCTCACATTATCAATTTGACCTTAAGGACTCCTCTATCAATTAACACTGTGAACATAGACAATACTACAAGGAGGGACTCCAACTTATGTAGCTCTTCCCTAGGTGTTGGCTCATGTGTGAAAAAGGGTGAAATATACTATATTCAAGGGTATGCAATGATCTATCTTGTAACTTGATAAATACCTATCATGGGATATTATTTGATTTCTTCAAAACTATAATATGACTCTTCTTATGGCTGATGTGAAAATAGGGAACAATAGGGTAGTATAATTCAATTTTTTAATCAATTAAGGGAGATAGAATTTGTGTTTTATTGGTATTTATTATATGAATAATGAGTAAACTTAAATTTTTATTTATATCACACCTTTTGAAAATATCTCATGGTATAGGGTAAAATAAAAAAAGAGAGTTTGACCCATAGGATTTGAAATATTTTAAAATTAAATGACTTTGAGGACACTTGTGTCAATGCAAGTGCCCCTATATGGGACACAAGTGTCCAATGGTATAGGAAGTTATTAAGGATTTGAAACTAAATATGAAAGATATATACCAATTTAAGCTCTCTATACAATGTAAGAGATATGGGTCATCAAAACTCATAGTTTTATACCACAAGATAAGTAATTAGGCACAATGAGATGGTGAATGTGAGCCTTTCAGTATCAAGAAGGCCTATAATTGAAGTAGAGCCCTGATAGGTATTCATCGAGTATACAAGATTGATATGTTATATAAATCATATTTTAGTATCTACAACCTTACAACAAGATTTTAGTAATAGTTATTATAATGGTATTATATTACAATATTTTATATTAAATGTTATAAAGAAATTAATGTATAATATTATTACAAGTTTACATTATTATAAAATGCTAAATAATATTGAATATTATAATTATATAACTATTATTATAAATGTCTATTATAAGATTTTCTATTGAATGATATAATTAATTAATTATGTGTATATATAATATTATAATCTTATATTTTTGTAAAGTTTAAGATAATTTTAAATTATTCAAATTTATTGTAATTTTAAATTAGAATATTATGTAAACTATTAACTACATACGTTATATTATTTAAAATTTATAATATTGATTTTATTAAATACATAAAAAATATTATGTAAAATTTTAACCACTAATATCTACATAACCAATCACATTGCACCACTTGTCATAATAATGTGGCATTATACTATGAAATGTTTTACCTCACATATTATCATCTGTATAAGCATGTAGGGGTGTTAAATTATATGGGGTTGTGAGGTAATCATGGCATGCCATTCATCATGATTTTTCATCTTTATGATTTTTCAGTCCCTAATAATGTTTTATTTTAAAATAGTCACTTAGAGCATATGATCCAATTGCATCTTACCCCATGTCACTATTTCACATAATTGTAGTTATCAATAAAAGCTAAGAAATTTTTGATCTGGCATCTCACCACATGGCTAAGTCTAATAGAGCATTAAGATTTAGAGGGATGTAAGGTAATTATGGCATATCATGCATCAAACTTTTGCATATTCACTAACTAAAATTTGCTTAAAATGTTTGGTTTTGAAATAGTCACTATAAATGTGTGATCCAATCACATCTCACCATGTGTTGTAATTTCATGACATCACATTTGTCTACAAACTAAGAAAATTTTGAACTCTTTTGAGGATGTAAATAAATCACATCTAGACACATGGTTTATTATCACTCATTCAATAGATGCTTATGTGATATTTATGTTATAATGTTTATGTACGTGTTAATAAGAATAATTATAATTATCACTTATATTAAAAATGAATTCATCTTAAGAATTATCTCTTAGAGTGGGTGGATACCCACTCTAAATGAGAAGTTACTAATCCTAATTGGACTATTATTATTAAAAAGTATTTACATGTTACGTAGACCATTACGTAGAGTAAAAAAATTTAACTCTTAGAGTGGGCATCCATGTACTCTAAATGATAAAATACTAATCCTATTTTTAGTATTTTTATTTGAAAAGTTATAAATGTTAAGTTGAACCATTAAACAAACTCAGTAACAATAATAAGGTAACTTATCCTTTTTTATATTTGTCCATCCTAAGAATTAACACTTAGTGTGGGTGGTTGTCCACTCTAATTTATGAGATACTACTAATATTATTTGCAATATTATTATTTTAAAATATTTACATGTTATATTGAACCATTACATAGAGTAAAAGCAATCATGTAACTCATCCTTTTTTCACTAAGTCCATCCTAGTAAAGTTATTTGATTGATTTGTCACCCAATATAAATGATAACTACTAATCCTATTTGTAATTTTATTATTTTAAATTATTTACATGTTATTAATATGTTGAATCATTTAACACATAGTAATAATGAGTAGGTAACTTGTCCTTTTTTTATAGGTCCATCTTAACTTTATGACCTTACCTTTTTAGAATCTATTTTACTATTTAAAACATTATTATTGTTGATGTATAACTGACTATTATTTGATTTGATTTAGTTGGATTATATGGTAGGACTTGATGCAGTGGTATTTGGAATACATGTTGATGACATGACATGTTTTAATTATACAATTAACAATTTTTATAGATTATTATTGAAGTCGATATTTAATTATAGTTATGTAATTATATATCAATTATTCGATATGCTACTATTGATGTACTTTTGTTGTTACAAATAAGATATTATGAGTTATGTAGATACGAAAAAAAGTACATTGGGTACTAGAGTGAATTTTGAGTAGTTAGACAAGTTTGATAGGTATTCATGATTTTTAGTTATATTACCATCATTGGACATCTTAATTTTTTTTTTATTAAGTAAGGTGGCAAACTAGGGGCCGAACCCTATACAGTCAAAAAAGACAAGAAGGTAGGCAAACAAAAGATGCTAGTAGAGAAACAATGGCACGGACGAGAACAATAGTTAGAAACAAAACATAATCAACGGAAAGGCCATCTTAATTTATTTGTTGATGATGTCACTATCATGACATTTATACTTGTTGCATTTAGTTTGTGTAGTATTTATATATCATTGTATTTTATTATTACATGTTGACTTAGAGTCATTGCTTACTATTATTCTTTCTTGTGGCCCACAACAATTTCTTTCCACCTCCACAAATAACTCTACTTGCTTGGTCCCTTCATGTGAACTCTATTTTGACCCTGCATGCCTTCTTGGACTTTACTTGATTATTTGAATGGACTTCCTAAGGACCTACCTAGACCTACCCATGACACCTCCTTGGACTATTACCAAGAATATATGAAACACTTCAATAACAAGGTGGTGGAATGGTTTATTATGTTTCTTGGTATATAATGTGAACGCATTAACATTAAATCATGATTTAATAGTTAATTGGTTTGATGACATAGACTTTGAATGGGGTTATTTTTAAATGGTTTTATAAATTTTAATTAGGTTGATTATTATCAATTTAGTTTATTTTATTGGTTTTTTATTGCTTAATGGGATTGACCATTATGGACGGTCACTTAATTACCATTGCATTAAAAGGGATATTTTGGTAGAGATTACATTAGGGAATGTTAACATCAATGCAAGAGGATTTATCTCTACCCTTATTATTATTTTATATATTTATGTGTGTGTGTGTGTGTGTGTGTGTGTGTGTGTGTGTGTGTGTGTGTGTGTGTGTGTGTATGTATAGTTTGTACAGTTGTATATTGGTTCAAAGATTGTCTTGAAATTCATTCTTGTAGACTATGTACATTTTTTAAAGTTTCATTGGTTTTATTTCTTTATTTTACCCTATTGGGTTTGTTGATTCTATGGAAATAAAGCTTGATGATTTTATTGTTTTATTATGTGCATGGTGTATATTACTTTTGGGTATGTCATCAACCTATCTATAGAGGTATCTCAACTTGAGTGGTATTCACTAGAATATGAAGCATTGGGTTGTTTGGCCAACCCTGTAATTGATATATATATATATATATATATATATATATATATATATATATATGTTGTTTCACTATACAATAACTATGTATTTGTTTTTATCTTTATGAATTCTTGATAAAAATGTTGGTGTTTGTAATGGGTTTATATTTAAATTTCATTTATTTGATTAAATATTTTAAGTTTGGAGAATTTTATAAAATGTTTGGTGTTTTCTTTCATATAGCCAATTGTGTTTTTCTTTCTATTATATGTAAGAGTCTTGGATTCTTCTACATGGACTACTTTTTTGAGAGGTTAAAATGGGTTTATTCTAGAGATAGTTGATTATTTGGTATGTGTTTCATGAAAGGTTATACTTTGGATCAAGTGGGTTTTATTTAAACTTTAACTAAGTTATATTCACACATCTATGTTGTGGGTTCTCTGAAGCAAGGAACATGACTAGGTTTTACGTTATATATTTGACTATGTTTTGTATGTATTTGTGGCCACAAGTTCTTGCAACTTATCTTTAACTAGTTTGTTTAAACTGAGCCTATTTTTTTACATTGACATATATGCTTGTGTTTCCTATAACAACCTTTTTATGTTATTAAAATGACATGTTTAATTACTTGTGTTGTGGTGATTCTATGTTTTTAGACTTATTGGTTTGCCTCTATTAGGTTTTAACATGAATACTAAGTGATTATATTTAGTAGGGAACCTTGAGAATTTCATTTGTAGTCTCTTGTAATTATTTTATAATATTTGGATATGAGGATTTGAGTTTTAACTTGTAGGTGGTTTGTTGATTATAGTGATTATTTTATATTGATTACCAGTTTAAATAATTGTGTATTATTAGAATGGTTGATTGTTGTTCAAAATGTTAATCTATATGTTGTGTTATTTATTCTAGTTACATTATTATTGGGTCACCATTCCTAAACTAGACATAAATAATTAAGTATTTAGTTGGTATGTTGTATACTTGAGGTATAAATTTATAGTCATGACAACTGAGGCTAACCACATACTTGGATGGAGATCCAAGTTGGTTATCTTAGAAGATATAAAAATGGATTATTGTTAATCTATTACTATATATCATTTAGTAGCCTGAGATAGTCAAACCTACTTCCAATTTATATTGATGATAGATTGGTTATTTCCATCTCACCTCAGAATTTTAATTATTATCTTTTATTATGTATGTTATTTTGTCAAGATATCCACTTATTCAAAATATGATTGCTTATAACTCCCTTCATGTATTGGTTATTGCAACCAACATCTTTTTGATGGTTAGGGTGGTAAGGGCCACTGATGGTTGGGATCATAGGGCTAGTTGGGAGGGCTTGTCTATTTAAGTTACTTATTGATCCATGCTTCGATGATCTTGTAAACACATAAAGTAAGTTGATAATGGGTTAATTATGTTAATTATAAATTATTTACTTAGTTGATTATGTTTAAATGTTATTTTATTATGAACATAGTTAGTATGATATTGTGATTTAATATTGGTTAGTTACATTAGTACTAACCTATGTTATTAATGGAATGTAGGAAATAGATGGAATGCTTAAATATTTCTTAAATGGTAAGAAGCTAAATTGTTATATTGTTGAAGGTAATTCATTTCATATGTTAAGTTATTATAATTCTTAACTAGTTTTCCTTCCTTTTACTAAATTATTGTGTTAATATTATTAACAATAAATTACTCTTTTGATATTAGTTATAGTATTATGTTAAGTTAACATAGATCCTTGTATATTGTTAACTTATAATAATATTTGAATCTATCAATATAGTATTGGTTCTATGATTTAATAATATGATCTTGATATTAGATTAGTTTCGCTTGATGGTTATTATAAGTAAGGATTTACTTAGACAATTACATAATGTTACATAGAAGAATATAGAGTATATTGGATAAGTAACATAGAGAATTATGTTGATAGTATTAATTCAAGAGTAATATTTTGATTTGGTCATAGATTTACTTAGACATATACATATATTCTCTTGATATAGAAACATATAGACTTTCATTAAAAAATTAAAATAGCATAATGATTATCTTTGATGCATTAAAATAGATACATGTGAATTTGATTACATATAAAAGATGTATGGAACATGGAGAATTTTTAGTTATCTCATCTATGCATGGATTATTCAATTAAACTAGTTTCTAGTGCATACAAAAACATAAATAAATCATATCCTCTAAATTACATCTCAGACATAACTAGTTGTGTATAAAGGCATGCATGTTACATGTATTAAATCTTAAAAATATTACTTTCATTATTTCAATTAATAGTAAATGTTTCATGGAATGAGTAATAATTCAAAGTTAATATATTTGTCTCATCTAAAGAAGATGTTTTTTACACATGAATACAAATTTGGAGAGAGTTAGTTTATTACAAAGGCTACATGTAATGGAATTAAGTTGAAAATCTTAAATGAATAAATCTAGACTTGATTTTGAAACTAAGTTAGATTAATCCAATGAATAAAATGAATTATTTGATTATGGTATTCTACTACATTTAATGTTTATCACAACCCCCAATGTTCTTTTGAAGTTTCATATTAGATTATACATTGGATGCTTAATGGAAACAAACCTCACTTACTAAAGCAAGTGGTACTAGTGTAGTGTACTTGCATACACACAACTAGAAATGTTAACCTTACACTTCTATGAAATTAATGCATTAAAAAAAGTCTGAAGGTATGGAAACTAAATAATTTTTTCCTAATTTACAATTAGGCAAACTAACATCATGCTAACAAAATAGAAACCAACATCAATTTGGATACATGCATTTTTTTCTAGGTCTCTTTAAAACACCCTACTAGATATAATTTTCACAAAGAGTTTTAAATAAAATTACAAATATAATTACCATAATATAAATATATGGATGAATATACCAACATGTCTTATTCATCATCTAACAGGTAAGGATATAGTTGTATCCAATCATTGGATTGATATAACAATTTCATATTGGCAAATATTTAAAGCTATTCAATACATAATAAAATAAATTCAATTAAGACATATTAAACTCAAACACAAATATTACATAAAAATGATTATATTTGTTCTAACCTTTATTTTATGTGAGGGGAGCATGTCAATAAATTAAACTTTCATGCTTACAATAGTATGGTTTCAGCCATACCTATAATCAGAATCTTGTATCAAGGATTAACTCTTAAAACCTCAATCTGTACTACAACCAAAAATTTTAGCAAGAAGATATTTATAACTTCATTCAACATGATTGGTAGTGTAATTCCTAGAAGATAATTACCAACTATACAACATAATTCTAATTACATCCAAAAATGGGAGAGTAGGATGTTTTCCATGAATGTCATTATGGTTTGTTTAGGACTTCAATAAGTTCCATCAAGAACCATTCAATAGAACTCATAACCTTCGAGGTTCAACATGAATTAAACACATATGCCATCTCATACTGATAAAATTGCATTACTAAGAAAATTTCAACCAACCAAAGGATAATAGTAATCATACATAACTTAATAGATTGATATCCAACATATACATTTAGTCACATCCATGCATATAAGCATGTGATAAAAGGAGGATGCCTCACATAATAATTACTTTTTAATTTACTTTATCATTGTTTTAATATTACTTTCATCATCCATAAAAAATCAACTTGTTCTAATAGTAAAATTTACATACCCTCATAATACCACATATAAGTTGAAACATTCAAGGAGTCTCTATACTCCATACACAATTGGAAATTACTAAGAATAATTAAATCTACTCAAGATAACATAATATTTGTTCTAATGTATATATAGGAAAATGAGCCAAAAGCATATTTAGATAGATCCAAGAAAATAAATAGATAACACTCAATAGTTATCATTACATTTGATAATCTAGCTTGTCGTTAATCCAAGTGAACATACTCAAGGGTACCCAATTAAAAATATATATGAAACCCATTTGCCTAATAAATCACTACTCAAGTTACCATGATAGTTTGTATCAAGAGAACATATAAAAATTATATCAAATTACATACTGAATAATTGCTAAACTAAGTGTGTGAAAACTAACTATAAGTTATTACCAGAATGACGAGTAAAAATGTAGCATACTAATGAATAGTTAGTAATGATAACAATATAATGTATCAATATAGAATCATAAATGAAAATCAATAAACAATCTAAGATAAAATCCTAAGTACATCCAAAGATTTAATTCAAAACTATAAGTGAACTCCAACATATTACCTCATAATCAACAATATAAGCCTTGTACCTATTATCATCAAAGGATCACTATCTAATTACAAGTTTAGCATACTAAAGATCAAAATGTAATATAACCACTATCAAATGAAGCTAATTACAACTTCATTCACTACTTATGTCAAATGAAAGCAATATAACATCTATGCTAGTAAACACATAAACAACATATAATAAATATTACTAATGCATCACACCTATCCATGATATCATCCAAGAATGGAGTAGAAGTAAACTAAATTAGACAAACCCTCCCAATTAGTGCTATGATCCCAACCATCATTTGCCCTTACCATTCCAACCATCAGCTAGATGGTGGTTTCGACAAATAGGGTCAAAGAGGAGGTTTTGAGTAATTTGAATTCCAAACCAAAGTAAATCACAACATAATGACATAACACTAACATAAGGCATAATAAATATTCTAAGGTGAGATGGAAATAAGAAACTATCATCATATAAATCAAAACTAGTGATAATTAATTGCAAGCTACCAAAAGATATAGTAAAAGGTTAAATAGCTAATCCATTCCTATAGCTTCCAGAATAACCAACTTGGATCCCATATAAGCATGCAGTTAGCCCAAGTTGTCTCAACTATAAATGTATATCAAGCATACCAACTAATTCTTAGTTATTTATGTCTAGTCTAGGAATGGTGATATAATAAGGGTACACTTCATGTATTCAAAGATAAAAAGCATAATGTATAACTCAACCATTATATGCCACCAATTCAAGGTCCAAAAATTATGTCAACCAAACATGAAAATCATGAAACATAGGCATAACAATTTCCCAAGGAAAAAATCCAATACAATAATCAATTAAAATCCCAAAATTAGTCAATCAATTTAAAATAGTCAAAAAATAGCAGCAGTGGTTCCATCAAGCATACAAATAATGAAATGATTTTTATCTAATTATTGATATAGGGTATTCAAGGGATAATCATGAGGTCTTATGACCTCATATGATCCTTGAATATTAAAAATTAGGTCATATGATATAAGGGGACAACATTCCATTAAATGGTTTAATTAAATAAAAATCCCTCATTATAAATGATGATTACAATAGGACTTTGTTCAATTCCCATATCTCAGTAATATACAAGAATACAAATCTTATTCTTGAATGCAACAAGATTTAATCATTTTAATAAAAACATGGAAGGTATTTAACTAATAAATAAATCATATAATTGACAAATAAAACTTATTCAAAGGGACAGAAGTAAGCATTTTGTGAAAGGGGCATATCAAACAACACTTTACATATATACATATATTGAAACATTTTAATAAGATAACATATACCTTGATTTCTCCCAATTTTTGAAACATACTAAAATAGCCAAATTGTGTCATTTAATTTACCATTGTTCTATCCAAGGGAAAAATTTCCATCCATATAGTGATTCGAAGGACATATTAATGAGTAATAGTTTCCCCCTTTAGATTTATGGTACCCAAATCGATTTTAACTTGATTTTAAGATTATTATGACAACCAAAACCATAATTTAACATAACTTATCTCCATTAACATTAAGACCCAAATAATTTTATTTTCCACAATGGAAGAATACATAGGCATATGAACATCATTAGTCTACCCAAATGCTTGAATATAAACCCAATCAGATTCTTCAAATATGGGAAACATATATAATGACAAATAGTCAACTATGCCATATAAGTAAATATATTTCCCAAGTTGATTTAATTCAAACTAAAATCATAATGATAAAAGAATAAGATACTGAAAGGTTTAATTATCACCATGGTCATTTATTTCCATTTAATATTTAAATCAACTTTACTCAGCATATGAATACCTAGAATAGTGTATGGCATCATCAAGAGATATATACATGTGAAATAATCTAAATAAAAGAAAGAAAAATGACTTGTAATGACTAGAAACTAAGGTGTAGGGTTTTTATGAAATAAAAACAATCAAATAATAGACAAATAAATTATCAACCATAGTGATTCAAAATATATATAGATAGAATTCCCATAGAATAATAATGTTTCATCGATGCATAACACACAACCATAAATTAATCACAAGTTTAAAAAAACCAAGTCATGGAATGTGTGTGTGTGTGTGTGTTTGTATGTATATATATATATATATATATATATATATATATATATATATATATATATATATATAATGAAGTTTAAAAACATAGCCCATTCAACCATATATAAATATTTTCTATCCCAAGGATATAATGACAAAAACACACTCAAACCCCTGCAACAAATTTCATCTCATTTTACCAGTCTACCGGCCAAAGAATATATATGTAATCTTGTGGGGCTCTATGTATTTATATTGCTCATAGTTTCCCCGAATATCAAAAAATAATCAATTCAAAAACCAAATGACTCACCTGGTCAATTCAAGAAATGATAATTACTTGTAATGTAAGCAAACAAGTCTCCAATTCTTCTTGATCTTTGCGTATATATTTCCCTTATACCCTTGCATTCCTCTTTCTCCTATCTCCTAATAGTCCACTCCTCTATGAATTCCTCTCCATCTCTCTATACCTTGTGTTTCTCTTTCTTCCTTACCCACATTCCATACTCCCCTTTCTATATTCCTCTATTTCCTATTCCTTATCTTTTTTCCTTCCACACGTGTTTTCCCACCCTTATTATTTCTTCGATGCTTCCCTTACCTTCTCCTTTTATGCTATCCTTTTTCCTTCATTGAATTTTTCTTCCTTATCCCTATGCCACTTTTCCCACTCTCCTTTGTCATTCCCACACTCCCTATCCCATCACCATACTCCATTTCAATGAGGAGAGAGAGAGAGAGAGGGAGAGAGAGGAGAGAGAGAGAAGAGAGAGGAGAGAGAGGAGAGAGAGAGAGAGGAGAGAGAGAGAGAGAGAGAGAGAGAGAGAGAGAGAAATCTCCCTTTTCCCCCAAAACCATCAACCCCTTTCCATGTTCCCTCTCCCTCCATCACCAAATTAAAAGGTGTGGTCATAATAACCTTTTGAAATTGAGTCAAAAGATGAATAACATATTAAACATAATAATTAGCAATTTAAATAATAAAATGTTTAATATTTAAATATGAATTAAATTGTTTAAAGCCACAAACATGATAAAGTCCATTAATATTAATTAAAATAATAAAATCAATATTATATAAAATCCCTTTAAATTTTTTAAAATATATAATGACTAATCAAACTAGTTAGTAATAATTATAGAGTCACCAAGGTTAGTAAATTACGTAGAAGGGAGTGTTGTGGGGAGGTGGGTTTAGGTAGGTCCTTATCGAGTCTGAGATAAGTGAGGGTGATTCAAGTGGAACTGGGGTGGCTAAGAGTATGCAAGGAGAGAGAAAATATAAAAACCAAGTAGGTGGTTCAATAACATGAAAAAATGTAGGGAATGATAAAATATAAAAAGTAAGGAACAAAAAAGTAAGAAATAATATAAGATTAAAAAAAAAGATCTACAAGATTGTCCAAACATGTGACACTAAACAAAGATACCAAGTTACCTATCGAAACTCATATGACTACTTAGATCCATTATGTTACCCAAAAATCTAATGTCAGCATCCATACTAGCTCATGAATAGGACCTACAACCACTGAGTGTATCCATTAGTAGTATCTAATCTTAGAATCAATCAAATGATAAAGAAATAATGAACTATAATATAATATCAATTACATCATGTAATCTATACATCACCAATGCATAAAAATAAACATTATAAATAAACTACTACAGTCAAATATCATAGCAATAGAATCTAACAATATGATCCAGCTAAATAAGGAACTGAAAAAATCCATAATACATATGCTAAATCAACATTCATCCAATCAAGTCAAGGTGCAAAAGGGTAGGGTCAAAACATCATCCCCCTCTTAGAGAGGAGCAATCCCAGTGACTATATCATCAACTGATGATTGGTTGTCCCTTGGGGGACTTTATCACTATCTTTACAAAGGTTCCATCTACTCACCAGAATAATAATTAGAAAAAACCTTAGTTTA